>JAOYRR010000299.1:0-180519 GCA_038994665.1 Podotricha telesiphe | reverse complement strand
GACCCTCTCCCATTTTCTCCCATTTTCTAGCCGTTTTAGAGACTTGGCGGTTTCAGTGTTAAGACCTAACGCTGTCATTTACTTCTACCTATAAAGGCGAAACATACTACGCTGTAAATGTCACGTCACAAGTAGAATTTGAACCTACAACCTACCGACTGACTATGTAACTTTAATTGTTCTTCAACGAATTTTTGACATTTAAATTAAGATTAAATATCTAAATTAAGATAAAATAACTAAGAAGAAAGCAAACAGTAAATAGTGTCAATTAATTTCGTTCTCCTTTGAGTGGTGGAACTTACGCCGCGCTTTGTTTTGGGTACCAGAGAGCTAAACAGAGAGAGAGAGCAGTGATATGAAAATTATTTTCATATAATCATTCATTCCCCCGAGTGTCCCGAGTTCATTATTCAAATAGACTGTTACAAAAATGTTTATTTGAATAAAGAATATTTAGATATTACTAACTAGCTGGTGCCCGTAACTTCGTTTGCGTATACTGTATGATATAGTACTTCTATTTGCCATTTGCATTTGAGAACAATAACAATACAAACAATCCTTCGATTGGGAATCGAACGTACACCTATCGCATTTACATACACTCTCCCACTGCTTCACGATGGCCGCAAAGTTCAATGACTTTTATTCATTAACGAAAACTGAACCCACCATACTAAACAACTTTTACTAACAAGGCACACTGAACAATTTTTTATAAGGGGATTTGCTTATTTCATATAGTTTAGCTGGACTTTTGGTTCTTCTTCAGTGGTTCCGTATGTTGAACTTGAATATACCAACAAAATATGCGATGATATTTTTTTGCTAAGGCGGCATTTTGTTATTTCTTTCAATTTAGTTTAGTTCTTCATTAGATATTCTAGATATTTAATTTTTATGTATCAATGGATAATGGTGCCATTACCTTATTTATTTGTAATTTAAGTGATCTAATATCAGATGCTCCATTCTGCGAAATCGAATATAGCCAAGTCCTGCCTAAGCTTTAAATCTATATACCAAAAAGTTTTATTGAAATCTACAAAAGAGGCTGTATAGATGTGCGCGTACAAACAGAAAGACATGTCTTTTTTAAAATTCATGTTCTATTCTATTAATTCTACATAAGATCAATTTGATGTCCTTGCCGCGGCGAATAGAATTAAGAAAACAAAATGTAACGTGTGTTT
Organism: Podotricha telesiphe; assembly: GCA_038994665.1. Lineage (NCBI taxonomy): Eukaryota > Metazoa > Arthropoda > Insecta > Lepidoptera > Nymphalidae > Podotricha > Podotricha telesiphe. The sequence goes on along the minus strand of JAOYRR010000299.1, from coordinate 179,323 downwards.
TTGTATATTTTTTATATTTTGTGATTACTCACTGTGCTTTATAACTACATATATGTTCATACATTTTTCTCAATATTTAGTTTTTTTAGTGTTTAATATAATAAAAAGTCCTTTAATTAGTATTTTTGCTATAATTTATTTATTATATTTTTTATACGTTTTATTGTCTTCATACTGACTATGGATGATTGGAGGAAACCTCAGCATGTATACAAATTTTGTGTAAGAATTTATAGATTTATATAAAAAAGAAAAGATAGTATACTAGTTAATTTTATTAATATAAAATTAGAAACTTACCTTCGGGTAGATATAGTGTACAAACAATAAAAACGGAAAATAAAATAATAATAAATAATTTTCAGATATGTCTTACAATTTCTATTTATCAAAAAAATATGTTATCTTTGTACATAAAGACTTGAAGCAAAAAAAAAAAAAATTCTACGTCAAAAAGAGTCTCTCCGGCGGGGAATCGAACCCCGGTCTCCCGCGTGACAGGCGGGGATACTTACCACTATACTACCGAAGACTGTGATTGCAAAGTCGAAATTATAGACTACAATTGTAAAGAAATAATACAAACATTAAAATTTTAAAAATAAAACGAACTCAAATCGAAAAATATTCAAAGGTTATCATAAGTTTGTATTAAATAATATCTACTATTCAATATTATTTTATCATTACTACTTAACAAATGCAATAATTGTTTTTAAGATAACAAGTCATTATAATTCGTCAGAAAACAATTTAATTTTTTTTTATACCTGAAACCCTTTGTCCGTTACGATTCTAAAGTGATCTCAAAAATGTAATAAATAAAAAATACACGTATTTTTGATTTATTTAATGGCGTCAATAATAAAATATTTCAAAATATTTTACTTCAAGGTCTTTATGCATAGGAGGGTTTCACATTAGATTCTCTGAACCAGAGAATCTAATGTGAAAGACCTCTATCTCCACTTTTCACCCGAAGCTCGCTTTCGGGCGAAAATTGCCGATTGTGTGTTGCCAACGCAACGCTGCGCTTTGTCCTACCAAGGCGGAAAAATGAACATTATTTTCATTTATATATATATATATATATTAATTAAGTATTGAAAATCGAACCCACAACCAATCGCGGTTACCTATAGACGCTGTCCCACTGAAAATGCATCTCTAAAAATAATTTAGTTAATATAAAGTAAATAATTAAATTTATTTACATAATAATATAAAAACAAAAACGCCTTTCTTCTTTTTTAAATATCTATAGCGTTTTAAAATATGTTCGTGATTTATTTGCTTAAAGTGGTTCTACAGCAGACTAGTAATAAAATCGATGTCTACCTTCCCATATATGTATCTTATTAAAACTTAAGGAATTTAAGATTAATAAAATTATATTATTCATATCCGAAATTTAAGTATTAATAACACATATAAATATATAATTATAAGTAAAATAAAACATAAAAGGTGACCGTATATTTTTTAACCTATGCCTTAGATATAATATTTTTTATCTGTTATAAATCACATCACAATTCATAACTTGTCAACCTTAAAGTAAAACTTGTAAGGTTAGGACGCTTTGCCGTTGTTTCATGAAGTATTACTGTTTACAAGTTATTAAAAATAAATATGAGTGAAAAACTAAAAGAGCTACGTGAACGATCGCAAAAACGGAAAAAATTACTGGCACAAACGGTAAATAGCATCACTTAAATATTGTTTGTTTTGCTGATAACTAAATTGAAAACTAATAAAATAAACGTATTATTTAATTAAATTAAAGTTAATGTTTACATTAATATTAAAAGTATTCTAATTAAACTCCAAAATGTATATTAAAATATAAATTTTGTTATTATTACAGTTAGGAGTATCTAGTGTAAGTGAACTTCGTCATGCATTAGGAGCATCTCTTGACGTGCTTCCAAAGAAACAAGCTGTGACGGAATACAGTGAGGATGGGAATGAAAAGCCAGTGCACAAGGAATCTGACAGTCTTGTTTATACAGATTCATCTACATTCTTGAAGGTAAGAAAACAAACTAATTATTGAGAAAATTACCTATATAGTAGTACTGTCGGCATATTTTTTAAAATTAAATAATATAAGCATTTTGTAATGAAAGTGGCTTAACTAAAAATTTAGTTCACTTCTGTTGTGTAATGGTCCATGAACACCTTTTTCTAGGGTACTATTACTAACTTCCATTAAATTATGAAAGTGGAGTGATATTGAGACTCCGACCGAGTGTTTTGGTACTAGGTCTCTCTGCCTACCCTGGCAATAGAGTAAAGCTGAAAATAAAATGACATATCAAACTTTTTATGTTTCAGGGCACACAATCATCTAATCCACACAATGACTACTGCCAGCATTTTGTAGACACAGGTCAAAGGCCGCAAAACTTTATCAGAGATGTGGGCTTAGCCGACAGATTTGAAGAGTACCCTAAACTTAGAGAATTAATCAAATTAAAAGATGAGCTTATTGCTAGAACTGCAACTCCACCTATGTATTTAAAATGTGATCTTAAAGTAAGTTTTTTGCTATAAAATGTCTATTGTCGTAATTTTATTCATTTTAGGTTTATTTTTGTTTATTGTATTCATTTACTTAAATTAAATTTGAATAATAAATGTGTTGGTTTTAAATATAAAAACCATCATATGAAGCAACATCTTATTCTATATAATGTAATGAGTTAGTCTTGTTGTAATGTAATGTTTTTTATCATCTATAATTATATTTATTGCTTAGTTAAATTATATTTATAGATTTTTAAGCAAAATATGCTATTAACAGTGTTCATATGCAAGCTTTCAAGATTTTTTTTGTGGTGTGCCAACCTTTTTTTGTATACAGTACAAGACTTGTGGTGTGCCAACCTTTTTTTGTATACAGTACAAGACTTGTGTCTTTTCTTACTTAGTGGGTATTACAAATACTTATGATAATTGTTGACTTCCACATTATAAATATTCTTTAGATGAGTATGTCTTGTCTTGATGTTGTAGATATCTATTATTATCTGGTAATGTATTAATATTGCAATACTACATGTGAAATTTAGGCAAAATATAAAAAAAAAAATACAGCTGGTTTTGAACTTGTGCCTATTGAAAACCAAAAATATATTTATTAAAAACATTATAGTCCAACAATTATATCAATTCCCTTGTCTTTCAAGTAAGACAAAGCAGTGTTAAGTTTTGTCACTTAAAAACCGCTGACCCTTAAATTAATGAAAGTGGATAGTAGAATGGATTGCACAAGGATCTTTGCAACCACAGTCTTATGTGGAAAGTTTCTAAAATCATATAATTTTAAACAAGAAACAAAAGAGTATAAAAAGGCAGAAAGTGAAGAATGGAGTGTCTTGAATGAGTAGGTTCTCTGTGACTACCCTCCTAAGCGGGAAAGAGCATCAGACTGAAAAGAAATAAAGATTATCGTATGTTCTCATTGGCTCTTGATATTTGTTTAAAGTTTTGAATTAATCTGTCAGTTCAAAGTGGGTAATAATCTCAATTTAAAGTTTAGTTACATAGCCAGATGCATTACATATATACAGATTAATCTAATATAAGTATATAAACATAGTAAAAAAGAAATATTTCATAGATTTCCTTTTATTTTCAGACATTTGACCTGAAATCCATGGGTAGTAAGTTCGATGTGGTGCTAGTGGAGCCCCCGCTCGGTGCGGGATGGCGGTGGCGTGATGTACTCGCTTTGGAATTGCATCACTTGGCACAGCCGAGGGCTTTCGTTTTCTTGTGGTGTGGGAGCTCAGAAGGTGATAGTGACATTTTTCTCTCTTTTGTTTTTTGTACCGTTTTATAAAAGAACCTTTTTATATGAGAATTATATAGAGTAGTGCAGAAAGCTAAAATTTTGAAAAATTAAAACAACCCATAAGAAATTTACATGTAAAACTAATAACTTTACTACAATGTGTTTGACACACTTATATGTAAAGTGATATATGCATAGTTAGTGCAAGACTTCTTATGTGTAAATTGTCAACGGAAGAAATTACAACACTGGGACATATTTTACCAGGCATATATTTTACAAATTTTTAATTCATGCTTTTTTTCTATATAAATAAGAAGCGTATATAATTATTAATTTTTTACGTTTTTTTTTCCGCATAGTAGTATAGTGGCAAGTCACTCCGCTCTCCACCTTTCGATCGAAATCGAGACGATTCTATTGCTTGCTTAGTGACCAGAGAGGAGAAATGAAAATTATTAAATAATCATTCCCCGAATGGGAATCGAACCCACGAACAATAGCGATTACCGTCAGACGCTGTCCCACTGCGTCACAATGTACAGTTGTATGCATTTATGCATCTATCATAATACTATTGTTACACAGTTTTGAACTATAGTAGCCGTTATCGAACGAATCTATTTTTTAATTCCAATAAAGCTTTTTTTTTTTTTTCTTTCAGGCCTAGACATGGGGCGAGAATGCCTAAAAAAATGGGGATTTCGCCGTTGCGAAGACATTTGTTGGATAAAAACTAACATCAAAAATCCAGGGCATTCAAAAAATCTAGAACATAATGCTGTATTTCAGAGGACTAAGGAACATTGTCTTATGGGCATTAAAGGTATTTATATTGTGTAGTTTGATGTGATTCGTTGCGGGTTCGATTCCCACTCGGAGGAATCCATACTAATATAATAAATGCGAAAGTAACTCTGTCTGTCTGTGACGTCATCACGGCCAAACCGCTGAACCGATTGTAATGAAATTTTATATAGAGATACTTGAGGTTCTTGGGATGCACGTAGGCTATACTACTTTTTTTCTCTAAGTTTTTCTTAGCGCGGGCAAAGCCGCGAGCGATGCGCTAGAAGTTACAGAAATATTTAAGTTATTACTCTAGTGTGAGGTGCTTTATATAAATTTTTATGGGTTTTTTACAAATGGAGATTTAAAATAAAAATCTCTATAATACAGTAAGATTAACGTTCGTTTATCGTTTTAAGCATACTTATACTAAGAATTATTTCTTGCTTTTTAGTTTGATTAACTATGAGAGCGTGATTTTTAGTTATATTTAGTATATGTTCATAAAAATATTTTTTTGCAATATTTTTCATACAAATTGTGCATTTTCATTGGTCCTTGATAATTGTTCAAGGTTTTTAAGTGATCTGACTGTTCGTAGTATTCTCTAGTCCAGTTTAAAAATGCAATTACATAGCCAGATGCATACATACAGGTCATGCTAATATCTTCGAAAGCACCATTAGTAGGATCTTTTCTGCATTTGGTTAGATATAGAGTGGAGCTCGGACAGTGGAGGTGAGCGCGAATGTCTAAAGGGGTCCTCGAGGTCCCCACCCTTGTGTCTCAATTCCCAAGTACTGTCCCGAGCTGCTCTATGCAATGCGATATGCCACAGCATGATGTATCCATGAAATGCTAAGGGGTTTCTACTCGTTTTCTAGCTTTATTTTTGTTTCTAGCTTCACGCTTTATCATCCCTAGCGAGGTAGTCAGAGAGAATTGAGAACGAAACGTTACTGTCGCTTCATACTTCATACTTTTGCTTAGTCCACTGTCGTCAACCGCTTATTACACGCCCCCTGGGCGGTCCTCTAGTATCATTGATACTGTGTTCTCGAAGGCCTGTCTCACCGCTCACTTTTGCTTCATATATCTTTCTTGCCGTTCTTTTTGTATTAGTATGGTTTTTTTTTTAAAGGCACCGTAAGAAGGTCAGTCGACGGCGATTTCATACATGCCAACGTAGATATAGACCTGATTATATCCGAAGACCCAGAGTTTGGTAGCACAGAGAAGCCCATAGAAATATTCCACATTATGGAGCACTTCTGTTTAGGACGTAGAAGGTGAGATTATATATATTTTTTGTACAAATTGGAATTTGGAATGGATTTAGAATCCATCCATTTTTGGGTAAGGAAAATGTTTGTGCATATAATGAAATGAGGCTTTCGTGTCGTAGTGGGACAGAGTCTGACTGTGAACGCAATGGTTGTGGGTTCGATTCTCACTGGTGCACAAGTCAAAGCGCTGTGTTGAGCTCCGCCGTTCATCACGTAGTGTCTTATTTGGGCGGAAAGTGAAGAACAAGTATCTGGACACTAGATTTTCTATGACTACCCTGCTATACATTTCTTCAAATGAATAAGTTTGAATGGTTAATAATTTATAAAACACAAAACAAATAAAAAAAATGGCATTGATTTTTATTTCTACTAATATTTTATTATAATGCTAAATAACTTTATACTTTTTGTCTCGCACGTCAGGGTAGTCGAGAGTAAACTTAGTGTCAAGACACTCCGTTCTCCGCTATCCGCCCAAAGTCAAGAATGGCGGAATTTAATGCTGCACTATGTATGCTTCACTAGAGCAAAGTGATGAAAATAATTCTAATCATTTACGTTAAGTGGATCTTGAACCCACGACCATTGATCGCTTTCACAGCCACTGCGCCGCCGTTCGATGCGAGGGTTCACTAGCGTTTGCCCCCGGCCGCGTCTGCCGCCCTTGACTCACTAAATCATTCAACTTGGAACTCGCTTACTATAACTTATGTTGGCATAATGACTTTAAATGAATGAATATTTGTAATTTTAAAAATGTTTTAAATTTTTATTTGATTATTTGTGGTTTTTCTTAGCAGAACTGCCTTTCTCGCTGATAGCTTGTCGCAGGAAAGGACAATATCGATATGTATATTTTAATTCACTGTTCGATAGTGCTAAGAATAATAGCCTGTTTGAATAAATAATCTTTTGAATTCGTGGTCATCTAAGTCTCTAAATGACCTAAAAGTAGAGACAGCAGTGCCTCGTCACTAAGTTCTTACAGCTTAACTGAAAAGATCCATAATTGAACTTCCAGAGTACATCTCTTCGGACGCGACTCAACGATTCGTCCAGGATGGGTCACCATAGGCCACGAGCTGACCAACTCTAATTTCAACGCTGAATTATACGCTTCATACTTCACAGAAGGCAAGGAAACTACGGGATGTACGGAACGGATAGAGGCTTTAAGACCCAAAAGCCCTCCAAACACCAGCAAAGGCTCTAGGCCGAGAGGCAGAGGTGGCTTTAGAGGCCGAGGTCGAGGCAGAACGGCTATATAGCGAATGTTGAAGCTGGCTCTTAGACTATAGTGGATGTGGCGTGAGTGAACTAAGTTTTTTTTCTCGTATTTCATTATTTATATATAAATGTAGTTTTTTTTATTATTAATGTTTGTTTTCTATTGACATGTTCGAAAATGACTGCGATGTTAATAATTGTTTTTTTTTTTAATTCGACTAATTATATTATATAAAAGAATAATGATTAAAATATGAATTTGAATACATATATTTTAAAATATTAATTTTAATGTCTTCCTTTTTACAACTTAGGTCACTTACCTCACTTTGTCCATACAATTTACATACATGAACATGTGATTGAAATGTGATTGAAAGCTGTTTTTATTATCGTCTACTAGAGTATATGTAAGAGGGGACGTTATAAATGGGAAGTTGACAATGTATTGGAGTTTTAATGATTTCTTATATGTATATGTATGCTATAATTGTTAGTTCGCTCCCCACTTAACACGCAATGCCTCATAGAGAAAGGGCGGAAAGTTCTCTCCGAAAACTCTGCTATGCGGACTTTTCTATTCTATATAAAAAAGAAAAGAAATAATATAATACAAGAATTTAGAGTGAAATGGTGTCTTTTTTATATTTAAATGACTTTTTTATATTTAAATCAGACCAAGTATTATGACGGAGTGTCATTCTCCATTTTCCGTTTATTTTACACATTAAAAAAATATATATATTTGTAGGATTTTAGTAACTTATGACGTCACTTGTTGTTAAATTTAGATTTTATTGAATTAAGTATTAATGGATTTGTATTGTTACGTGGACATTTTTTCTTTATAATCTCGCACATGGCAATGTAAACAGAGAGATCCTAGTGTTGAGACACTCCGTTCTCCGTTTTTTTTTATAATTTTATATATTATTCATATAAATTTCTAAATTAAAAAAAAACGATACTTGTCAACATCCCCATTTGTTTAGTATGTAAGTGTTTCAATTGTATTTTTGACAATTTATAAGAAATTATTGTTAAGTACGTATTATATATTATTGTGTATTCAACTCAGTATGCATTATGGTTCGAATCCGCCGCGCGCTTTTGTTGCGCGGCGGGTTATATTTTGAGGTCTTTTTTTTGTCAAATGACTTAAAAAGTTATTGCTTTTCCTTTTACGGTAATTAATATTTGATTGGAATTCAATTTAGTATTCAATTTTAAATTTTTGATGAAGTATAATTTTCATTATTGGACATCTACTAAAGAAAAAAAGGAGCGGAGGTGAATTTGAACTCCGTGCCTCTTAAAAATTCTCCCTACAGAGATGCTAATAACAAAATATTGTGACAATTTAGATATTTCAATTAGAATGTTTGCTCAGTTGCGTAGAGCGGTTTAATGGTGCACAAGTGCTGGTTTAAATCCAGAACATTCAAACTATTGTATGGAGCTAAAATAAAAAAAGTAGTTTTCATTATTTTTACTCTTGCCTTAGTTTTAGGTGAGATTTTAATGATTATTTTGGTTATTATATAAGTTTTAAACAAAACAAACAACGAATGTCAATTTCTTCGATATTGGTTCAGCTTTTGGGGGCCAACTATGTGATGCTTTTAGTAAAGCGGCCAGGTGTGCTGAGGGGTACGGTTTTTACTACGCTTTTGTTAGCGTCACTTTTATCTATCTGTCTGTCATTGTAAGAAAGTTTGTACTTTGAAAATTGTTTGGACTCTGGGACGAGGAAGTGTTTTACACTTACAAGCGCTTTTGACATTTTAAAGTGTTATTCGCACACTAACATATTTTGTTTAGTGTTTTTTTTTAACAATTTTTTTTCGGTTTCTCGTAATATTGGTGTCAAACAATCACTTAATTGATTTTATATATCAGGGGTGGCCAAGCTGCGGCTCATTGATGTATGATTTGTGGCCCTTGTTGTACGTACTTCCTTTTCTTCTAGATTTTAATACCTTATTACGACTTATTTTTGTTGTTAGCATCTCTGTAGAGAGTTTTTTACATATTTGTGCTGTGCTGACAAGCGATAAAGCTATTTATCAAATATTTTTTAGGTTTATTAAAGTGTTATTCACATACTTTTAAAAATTACTTACTTATTTTTAGGTTTAACATAATAAAGCACTGTCTCTTGCCAAACAATTGTTCGTAGAATAATCTTTGGGTAGAAGAAATTTGTGAAAATCTCTCTACAGAGAATGTATAAGAATTTCAACGTAAATTTAGTATCTTTTTGGCATATTTTTTTCAAACTAATATTTCATTGCGGTTTGCGAAAATATTAAAATTTTGAAAAATGTCGCGGACCGTCAAGGAGCTTGGTCACTCCTGTTGTATATAGTATGTTCAGTTTAATGTAACAATAAGTCCAACTGAACACTCTATGTAACAGGTATTATAACTGTAGTTTTGAATTATTCGTGTCATAAGCCCATTGGGGCGCATTGAGACAGCGTCTAATTGTACGCGCTGTTTGCGGGTTCGATCCCCAATTGGGGGAATGGTTATATTTAAATTATTCTTAAATCTCCGCTCCGGTACCTAAGTTAAAGCGCAGCGTTGAGTTCCGCAACTCAACACGCGGTGTCGAATACTTAAAGAACTATGTAGATAGCAGCATTTGAATATAGACTGAATTAATAAATAAATTAAAAAATGGTGTCCCTTTTTAGCTATAAGGTGAATTTTAATTTCAAGCTATAATATAGCATTACAACTGGCTAGTAGAGAGTTCGATGCTTGTTACTGACACAAGTGGTTTTTTATGTGTTGTCAGTTCAGAAAAGTTTTGGTTTAATTTAAAAATCTTCATAATTTTTTTGTAAAGTATCAACGCTTGACAATAATCGATCGAGTATTTTTTGTAGGTGTACATACTGTGGAAAAGATGGAATTTTTATTCTTTTTTTTTGTTGATGGCAACATTTACTATAGCTAAAGTAAATATATATTTGTACCTAATGTCTTTATATATTTGTATCTTTAAAGAAAAGGGATGTTGGTTCGTTAATTTAATTATCAAACAATAAATTATTTTAATTTGTTGTAAAACTAAGTAATATTTTTTGAATATTTTTTGAAAAAATTGAACTTGTCACCCTTTTTTTTTCAGAGATGCGAATATATCATAGTTTATTATATGGAGTGTAGAGAAAACAAATAATGTTTTTTTTCGTAAGAAAAGCTACTTTGACCCCAGATTACTAAACATCCGTAAAAAAATACGACATTAAAATTAAACGAGCATAAAACAAGACAAATTATTAATAATTATAATTCTTTGGGTTTCAGAGATCATTATTATCTTATTCGACACATTTGGGACACTTGGTTCATGGCGTATAAACTATATATATGTAGGGGACTTACGGTTCTTTTGCGTTTCATGCAAATTGTATTGTCTTTCTTTTTGACTTGAATAGAGATGGATTGTTTTAGAATTATAATAAGTTCTTTGATTTTCGCGATTATTACACATTTTGAAATGAAACTATTTTAACCGGATTAATCGCGTATAATTTTGGTTTTCACTACTTTAGCTACTAGTCTGTCTACCTGTGACCACGGACTACTGTAAAGTGTTCGCAACGTCGGGTTTCTGAAATGTATTTAAGAAATATGTTCTTAAATTGTTACTGCTTCTAGGACTGATTTAACATCCAATATACCTCTTTCAAATGAGGCTCCATAAGGCTATCAGCCGCTTTCAAAACAAAGGTCGCGTCCTGATTTGTTTTTTTTTTTAATTATTTCTACAGTTGGTACTTGTGTAGATCAAGTTATAAAACAAGCATAATTGCCATATACGTGTCTGTCTGTTGCAGCGTATGACAGAACACATCTGATAACTATTTTGATATAGCCCAGCTCCTTACGTCGAATTGTAAAACTCTCAATTATATGAGGTTTTCTACTAGGAGCACTTGTCGCGATATCGTCTTGTATTGTTGACAATACATTTTTTGTTTTAGTTTATAAGAAACTAAAGTCTATTGTGTTCGTCAAAACAGTAAACAAATGTTCAAACTCGGCGACTTCTACACTCGTTTATTTCGTTTGTTATATCTCGTTTATTACTTCTTGGGGTCCTACAAGCGTCAAATTGTACGGAGACTTGAGAAGTTCTGCAGCTAAAGGTGAACCGATGTGAACAAGCAGTCCATCGTTATATTTCAATTAGAGAAAGGTGTAGAGCATTGAACACATATTCAGTTTTCTTTTAAATATTTTTTAAAGTGAAATTGAGAAAGACATATTTAGAAAACGTATAAAAAATTTAACGCAGCGGTATTTGAACGCGCGCCTCTTGAAAATTGTTCAAGCGCATGACCGCTATGCCATGCATACGGACGGTTTTCAATAAGCGCGGGTTCAAATCCCTTTTGGCTCTTTTACATATTCAGTTTTCAAAATCAGCAACCATTACGATTTTCATGCCATATTTGTTTGGCTTATTAGGCTTATACATTCCAAAATGCGCAACGAACTTAAAATCCAACCAATTGTTACGTAAACCCCCGGCGTATACAATTTCTCGTAGTTGCTTATAAATGTCTTTCACAAATCTCGACTCGAGAAGCTGCAAACTTGTCATCAGTCATCTTCTAGCTGAACGTATTGTTGAATCTCGGGCTGTTTATTAGAAATTGAATCTATCTACAGACAGGCAGGCTTTGGCGCAGGAAACACTGTATGATGTGTTGGATTAAAGTTTTTTAAGGTATGCGATTGTTTTGCACTGCAGCAGACACAAATAAAAATTAACGAATTAGCTTTGAACTCAAGTTTGTTTGTTTGAATTTGAGTTAAATTTCTCCAATAGTATATTTGACGATGTCTTCAAGCATTTCATTGCTCAATATCAAAAAGCATATCTCACTTCGATATTAAAATATTGTGAACTTCAGATGGTTCAGGTCGATGTGGTACTTGAGACAAAAATCAAAGAAATATTGAAAAATACACAAAATAACAAACTGAAATCAATGAAAATCTACATAAAAGCCATTACCAATAATTGGTAAAAACAAGAAAACTCACCATCACTCAACACTCACGTTAACCTTAAACTTTCGTCATATATATATATATATTTTTCGAAGTGTCTATATGCTGTTGACCTTACTGATCTTGACAGCGACACCGGGGGGGGTGAGGGGTGAGGGTGCTCGATCCCTCCGAAAAATGCAAGCACTTTAAGGCTGTTTGAGTGGGGTCAACGATCGCAAGGGCGCCCCCTGCCGGGCAAAACTTTTATCAAATTTACGGCACCTTTTCAACCCACAATGAGGAAGACAGGAGGACGGGGTCGCGGGAACGACACGAACATTGGTTTTGCCAGTTTAGTACTCTAGGGTTAAGTACTAATTAAGTTATCTTTTATAATATGTGTGTGATGCCATCTTTTTCTGTTTGTACTAAAAGAAACGGATAGCTTTATATAAGATAATTTTGTGTCTTTTTTTTACTTAGTTGACACTTTTAATATGAAAATGGGTGTAATAGTATGGTATGTTGTATAAGTTTATATATATATATTCAATTCAATATTATTTCAATGTCAAATTCAATAAGTAATTTCTACGCTCCATAGTTAATTGTTACTAATAAAATTAATTGTTGTTTAAGGTTTACAGTTTAATGTACACTGAGGGACAAAACGTTCTTAGTTTTTATATAATCGTAGATTAAGGATATTTTTATGAAAATAATGATTCATTTTGGTAAATTTATAATCTGTATAAATATCACAATAATTATTGTATTTAAAACGTTTCATATTAACTGCAATTAGAAAATAAAATATCTGGTTTTTAAACTTCATTTCCTAAAGTATTAATAGTTTAGTACAATTTTTACACTGACTGATACTGATGACGGTGATATGTCGCATATCCGAATATTCGCAGTTCTATGTATAAATGAAGGTTATAAGTTATTATGAATGCTAAAATTGTCATTAAACGTGCCTTCACAGATTTTGACGCAAAACTTTAAACTTGATTTTATTGACGTGTTTGCGACCGATATATATATATATATAATTATATATGTTTTGTTCGTCAGTGTACGGTGAGCGTGAAACGACATAACCTGTTGTATACTATCAGAATCTGTATTATGATATAATTGAGTATTTTTAAATAAAATATTTTTAATATGACTTTGTTTAATTTTTAAAGTGTTATTTGCACACATGACACTTGAAAACCGTCCAACCTTGAACGGTTTTCAAGAGGCGCGGGTTCAAATCGCGCTGCGTTAAAAGTGTTATACTATTTTTAAATATGTCTTTTTGTTTATAAAAGATAGCGACGGACATAAAATTATATTTCTTTTAAATCTTAATATTGAGTAATAAAATGATTATCTAATTGTGTTATTTAACATGATTTTCACACGACCTATATATACTTTATAACTATATATAATATAGATCCTCAAATTCACTACGAAATTTGTTGTATATTTCAATGTTTAGCTATAAGTGACTTTAGTTAAGTTTGTGCATATATTTAGTCATAACTGGACCAATAATAAAAAAATCAATTACATTCTTCTTAAAATGAGCTTTTTATTTGCAAAACAATAATATAATACGAATTGGTCGTAAAAAAAAATTGCTTTTATTTCATAAAGTGATAAAAAAGTTACACCTTTATTTACTTTTTTGCCGGAAAAATCTTAGTTTGCATAATACTCACAAAGTCCTATAACTAAGTCCTAGAGTACACCAGTTATGGTAATGAAACAATTAGTTTAGTATTTTGGTTGGAATAAAGGCACGCGCAAAACGAACATTACAAGGACGGAGGAGTGAGATTTGGCACAGTTATAGTTTATATAGCGAAACAGTGCACAATGCTAATATCTGTTACAAAATATATCTTATTAATTAAATTAATGGAACACATTACCACTTGTTTGGCATACACCTCTGTAGTGTACATACACGTTGCTATGGCAACGTGTCGTCTAGATGTCAATAGGGATACATTTCAGTTTATTGAAATACGATAAAATATCGGAAAAATTCTATTTAAATATTATTGCCATCTCTCTAATATATAAAATATATTATATGTATGTAATATGTAATATATTATATGTATATATTATATATAAAATATATTTTGTATGTATAAAAATAATTTATATCTATATATAAAAATGAAATAACCTAGTCTCGCTAATACTCAAGAACGTTTAAATCGATTTGGGTAATTTTGGGCTTCGACAACAGCTTAGGCTATGTTACCTAGCATAAGAAAAAAGTATTAATTTTTAGTTTTAATTTTTTTTTAATTATAGTATTTTATCGATCAATTCATAATTTATTAGGCAAATAATAGAACAAATAGTACTTTAAGTTTTAAGCAACTTTGGTTTTACTTTTATAATATGTTAGGTACCTTTTAATATGAGATTGTTACCATTTGTTGAAAGCATCGCTTTGTAGTGGTCGATTGTGGGTTCGAGCCCCACTCGTTGGAATGATTATATTTAAATTAATATTATTTTCTTTTCTCCGCTCTGGTGACCAAGACGACCTATGTCTCAAATCAGGGCGGGTATTCGAAGTACAAAAGTAGTTACCAATAACTTTTTCCTTAAAGCATAAGGAACAAGGATTACAAATAAAACACAAAACTATATACATCAATATATTTTAATTTACATAGGTTGTCTTTAAATCAACTCGACTATTCTGAAGTTCATCAAAATATAAAAAAGACAAAACAAAAATATGTCGTATGAGATCTTTTACTTACTAAGATAAGAAAAAATTTACATATTCTATTTTAATTATTGTGAAACTAAGAATTTCTTATGATTCATAAAAAAAAACTTTATATAACTTGTGTATGGGACTTTATTGACCTCTTGCGGTGTTCCATTAGACCAATACAATGCAATACATACAATATTAAAAAAAACTTATTAAGCATACATTCAAAGTATAACAATATTACTACAAATTACACAAATAAAACGCAAAATTTATAATTATTACAGAGGCGCCAAAATCTGACAACCGTCGACAATTTGACAATGACACTGACGGTTTCATTCAAACGACAAAGCGCAATAAAGTCCCGTCCACACTATCTGTATCCAATTGACAAACTCCTCGGATCCTATCGTACGCTGCACATTGTCAAATCTTATATTACATAATTCATTTTGTTATCATTATACAAGGCATATTATTCACTCAGAGCCGCGGTCGTAGCTTCTAGAACAATTGTGAAATTAAAAAGAAATATTTTTTTTGACGTAAATTATATATATATGTATATATATAATTTGTAAGTCTGCGATCGCGGCAATGCGACATCCTTTAAGTATAATCGTCATAAGATCACATTTTTTTATAAGGCAAACAACAATCTTTAAAGCTAAACCTTTGATGAAGTGAGGGACTGCGAGAAAACCGATATCGAATTTTTCGTCACAGCAATAGTTAGATCTATTGCGGAATGGGAAGTTTATACGGCGATGACTCCAGAGGTCACTGGCATCATTAAAATTAGGCACATCACTATTACATGCTACAATAATCATTATATAAAGTAAAAAAATATAAAGTTACACTGAAAAAGACAGTTCGAATATTATTTTTTTTGAACCGAGTGACTCAGTGACGCCTGAAGTTCGCCGTCGCATCAAACGCTGTGCTCTACGGAAGTGACGTCACTTACATATCCGATACGGAATCAACTAATAAACCCTAAATTTGTACTCGATGATATAAACGCGTATGAACATCCGGACGCATGTTTTTTGTTTGTCATGCGTTTTTGTTTGTTATATATATATATATATATATATATATATAACAAACAAAAACGCAACCAAGCGAGAGGGGAACGTGGAATTTATCTATATTTACATCATATAGAATGAAAAAAAAAAAATAAACGCGCGGATATCTCTAGTTGAAGGGATTCAATCAACCGAAACGAAATATTGACTCAATTCTAACGAATCGATTTTCCGAATAATTTGCCAAGAATTCATAGCAACCATGTTAACCGTAAATTGATCATTCGCGAAACCGAATCGTTTTAATTAAATTCCATTCAGCCATCAAACCGCATTAACTAGATACTGTTGGCCATTTCAAATAACAAAGCATTTTAAAAATTATTACGAACTAATTAATGAGAAACATGTTAAAAAAATCATGACACTTAGTTTAAAAAAAAAACAAAATTTTCAAATTGGAAGCATACGTGTGACTGAAACAGCCAAAGCCCAAATAAAATTATTTTATATATAATCTAAATAATGGGGTGGCAACGAGCAGTGCGTTTGACATGTTTAAAAGTTAAAATATAAAAAAAAAAAATTCAAGGCCGAATAATCTCGTATATTGCACTCTGTTGTCTTATCCCCATTAGTATGTTAATTAATTTTGATGAGACGTACCGTGTAAAGTAATATTGAACGCAACCTACAATAAAAAAAAAGCTTAAATTTTCTTTAATAACTGCATTATTGTGTTATTAACTAAATCAAAAGTGTAGTTAGTTTTGATGTACGTTTATTTTAAAAATGTTGAATTTTAATTTAGGCGGAAAGTGGAGAACTTAGTGCCATGACAATAGGATAGGCATCCTGCTAAGCGGGAAAGCGAGAAGCTACAAAAAATCTGTATTTTTATAATTTTTTTTTAGTTTCGGTTGTCCGAATAACACAATCACGGCACAATATTAAGCATTACTGAGTTCAGTTCAGATGATTCTATGACGTTCGTAACCTAACTAAGCTAGCCTAACTAACGTGTCCTTAGCTTACACCGTTCTTTCCACTAACAAAACCTTTTACAGAAGAAAAATATCAAAATTTGAAAAAAAAGACAATAAACTATTGTAAAAAAAAAATGACTTGAAGGTAAAATTTATTTACTAATATAGTATATAACACCAAGAGCATGTTTTATATTTTGTTGTTATTAATTAGAAACAATCAAGTGAAAGAGAAAATGAGAAAAGGGATGTTATCGCCGTCTCTCTCACACAAGCATTTAATAAAAATTCAAGTGTCAATTTTTAAATCTATTACATTGCCAATGTATAATATAAAAATAAATTTAACAATAAATACTAGAGAAAAGAATTTTATTCAATATCCTATTTCATTCCAAACACGGACATTATTTATTATATAAGGCAAGAAGTGTTTTAAGTCTTGACTTGCAATATTATTCACTAATAAAAAAAAACTAAACGCCGATAGATTAAAAGATATTAAAATGTAACCCGCCATTCCCGCCATTTTGTTATTATCATGCAAAACATATTCTTATCCGAAACATACCTAAAACGTCATATGAACCAACTCAAACGTCAAGACGTGGGCCCGCCATCTTAAAGCTTGCGCTTATTTTACAGAAACAAAAAAAACAGATCTGAGTACAGACACTAATGTAATAATAACAATATTTACAAATCGTGTACAACCCTTGACTGTATCGATATTTTTTTAATTGATTTAATATATTACGAAGACATTTTGCAATTACTTTTTTTATACCAAAATCCGTAAAAGAATAAATATAATTATTTTTTTTAATTTAAAAAATTAAAAATGTTATTTGTAATAGTAAATTTCTCAAATGGCATAAAAAATTATGGTAGTAATGGTACAGTAATAAACAATTTTGATATATATGTAATTTAAATGAAGTCTTAATATATTAAACCAAATACCGTATAAAGATGCTAGTATCTAAGGCTTCATTCAAATGGCTGTTGGTATAATAAATTTAAATAAAAAAGAAATCATGCATTTACATTTTTTATATTTATAGAAAAAAACCATAGATCCTAACATCATGTATAATCCATATCGCATGCTTTAAAACATCACGCTCGTGAAAGTTTATTAAAACCTTTTTTAAAACATATGAAAGTGTAGGCATACAAAATAACGACATAGCAGTTTCTAAAAAAAATTAAAAAGACAATTTTTTTCTATGGCCTTATTTAACATGCCCACGAATAGAACTTACGTAGCATAAAGTCATATTGAATAAAATAAGAACTTTTTAATTAAAAAAAAAAAGTTTGACAGCAATGATTGTGAATTATTAATATAATTTTTTTTTTCAGATTTGTACATATTATTATTTTGGTCAACTCGACTTTACACTACGAAAGCATAATTTATGTACGAGTGTTAAAAAAAATAATTATTAATTAAAATTAAAAAATGAATTGTATGAAAATACAAGTATTGCATCTTTGGGTAAAGTCTATTTGGACTGAAAGTGAAATGTAAAACGCCGGCCGTCTATTATTACGGGTACTTTTTACTTATAAACATACTATGAGACTTGTATCGTACAACTAAACTATTAATTATTTAAATTTAATATAATAAAATGGAAAATACTAAGAAAAATCATAGAATAATTAAATTAGCTTATTATTTTTGTGTTTTATTTATTATATTATATATTTAATTTTCAGCCATTTTTATTATATTGCCATACAAATCTCATAGCACTGTGACATAGCCTAAAATGATGGCAGTTTTTGAGATCTTTGAATCTACGAAATTACAGTCCGATATTGGACTAAGTCAAACAATATTAGATCTATGGTAGTAATGCAATGATACAAACTAAACAAAAAGAATGTGCATTTAATAATGTAATATAAATAAAATCAAAATTATTATTTAGAAATATTATTAAGTTGTATAAAAAGATACTCATTTTCTGAACAAGGTTCAAATGTTTGACATCTGTCATAATTTCCACGTCACGTCATTGACGTTGGCATACATGAAGTGACGTGAAAATTATGACGAAAATTATTATTTTTTGAATGATATTTGTTAGTTTCGTATCAGTACATTACTCAATAGACCAGGTGGGAACATCTGCCTCGCCTAACGGCATTGTAATTCTCTAAACATATACATATATATGTATATATATAAAAGAAAGCTTTAACTAACGATTGAAAATAAACAACAAAAAAAATCGCATAAAAAAACCACATACATATATCAATACCAATATCCCGCTAATTGTATGAAAATTTTTTGTACTAATTCAAGCTTAATTTATTGCCAGTGTGAAATAGAGACTGACTTTGTAAAAACATTATAAAAGACTAGTTTGTTGCCCGCGACGTCGCTCGTTTGAATCTCTCGAACGAAACTATTGTTATGTTTTATTTATTTATTAATTTTTATTTTATTTTATTATGAGAAACGCCCATTAGTATGTAAAATACTTAGCGATTGAAAAAACACATGATCAAAAATCCATCCATTCCAGTAACGGGGCACGCCCGGACTAATATTTTGGTAAATGTTCAATGAACAGACACTCTTATGCTATCTAGTTATGTTGTAATTTACAGTCAACTCGTTCCATGCGAAGGATGCAATAACAAAGGAGCACCACAGAACAATTGGCTCTAATTTCATACTCACAAAATTTGCTCCGGCACTAAATTAGTTAAATATACCAAAAAATGTAAGCCAAATATTATGTTAAACTTCCAACGGACAACCAAACCGTGTCAACATTTAATTAAAACTCACATCCATTCTATTATTTCTTCCAAAAAAAAAAAAAAAAAGAAAGAGAATAAATCAAAATTACAATCAATTTGTATGTTATCAAAATAATATTGTCATTATTAAACATTGAGAAACACCTACAGTTAGATATATGACTTTGACACTGGCCATTATAACTATAAATAATATAATAAATATCAGAACAGTTTTTAAATTAATATTCGATATTTGTATTGCTATTAAAAAAAAAAAACCAAATTAAATTTGAAAACCTTGTCCCCAAAGTGTAGCAATCAACACAAGCTTCCATGAAAAAAAAACGCATAACCGTCAAAAAAAATCAAATTAACAACTACACTTCGAAGGGTCAATTGAAATTCAATTGCCAATTAAGCGCTAATTGACATTTCTGAGTGTAGTTGCAAGACCGTAAAATGTACTTGATTCAGTCATAAGATTCGCAATACAATTACGTTGTGACCATACGAGAACCGTTGGGGTGTCGATAGAGAAACAAAATGTCCGACACCAGCTAGAGTGTCAGTCAGTGCTGCCACTAAAGATCCACTTTTCATATCACATAATTTCCAAAATCCACCAGGGCAATGGCACAACCCATATTATAATTTATATCTACACGTTAACACACATAGAACACTAACTGTTCAACGTCACTACTTAGTGGCGTAAGTCTTAAGGCTGTATAATTCGACCCTTCGCCTTTTTAGGGTTAGGCGTTAGGCGCTTCCTGTGCCACCCTCACAAGTACGTAGATTCACCTGAAAAATGTAAGAATCCCGTATAAGCTTTGGAACGTTTACAAATGCCACACGTCACTGTCAAAACCTTTCAGGCATCGAAGTGTGTAGATAAAAAAAACCTTTTTCATTTTTAACATTTCTAGCCTAAAAATTTTAACATTGATTTAATTAAAAAAGCAATCTTAAAACGCCTGTATTTAGCAAAATCAAAGATTAAAATGGACAAAGCAATAAATATTAGAAATTTGTTTCAAAAAATTGGGCGTTAAAAAATTGTGTGGCATGTGTCATGCGTTTGGTTTGCGAAGCGAGTGAGAATGAATGTTATTATGAATGATTATAGAATACTAATATTTATTAAGCCCATAGTAGTTTATAATCAATTAAAAAATAACTTAGAATATTATATAGATTAATATTTAAATATTCTAGTAAAAATTAAAATAAAGTATTTTCATATTCATTTTAAAAGAATCACATTTTGGGATAAAATAAATATTATTAATTACTTACAAAAGAAACCTACACATTACACATTCCACAAGGACTTATGCTAGAAGTTACTGTGAATATATATATATACTCGTATACAACAAAAACGGTTAGAAAATCTTGAACAGAAATATATATATATATATATATTTCAGTTTAAAATTTTAAGGCGTGCACACTGTTATAAGCGAAAAAAAAACAAAAAAAGCACAAAAAAACCTGGAAGAAAAACTGACTCATTCTAAATTTAAAAAAAACACAAATCCATAATGAACTGAGTGATATCGAACGAAAAAAAAGCGTGACCAACAAAAAACCACATAATAATGACACTTTGTAAGCGTTTTGCTTTGAAAATATTGCTATATATACAATTAACGCCTTGTTGCTTGTAACAGAGTAGGCAAAGGGACTCTGGTGTCAAGACACTCCGTTCTCCGCTTTCCGTTGGAATTTGAGACATTACGTGTGGAATGGCGGAACTAAACGCCGCGCTTTTTCTTGTCAGCAGAGGAGTAATGATATCTACTTTCATATATTAATATTTTCAAAACAAATATTTATTTTTAATGCCGATTTTAAACAAGCCGAGGCGCAATATAACGTGCTTAGAAACGATTTTATTCACAAAAAAAATGGCAGAACGCTTCATACGACTGAGAGAAGCATATGCGTTTTATATAGTTATAAAGAAAACCACCAAATAGTCAAATTATTTTAAAACGCACATGTTCATTGGAAAGGCTCATTCACACTAGCAAATTCCACAAATTATATATAAAAGAAACAGCTATTTCCTTAATTTACTTAATAAAAGTTAGTAATAATATTATGTTTAATTTTAATAATTAGAATAAATGAGCCTGTATGTTGTTATTTGACGCGTAGAAGCCGTGTGGGGGGTACGAAGGTAGCTTGGGGTAAAAGGGGCACGAGGGGTGGAGGGTACAGGAGGGTACGGGAGGGTACTAGCGTACAGTATATTTACGTGTGCGTGCTGTTTTCGGGCGACAGCGGGCGGTAGCGGCCGACGCGTTCGCAAGCCGCCCCTGTTGTACACACTCGAGTTATACTTATACAAATCATATCAACTTATATATTATGAATATTACACAAACGAAATGTGTGTTTCCAATACATAATACATTTTGCTTATAAACTCATCATGTCAAGAGAAGTTTGTTTCTTCTTATTAAGACTAGTTCTCAGTTTAATAACTCGAATATTCTTTATTTACACCTCGTCGGGTCGTGGGTTAAAATCCAGTATTATATGAATAGCAGTAGATACAATTCATTAAATATTATTGATAAACATACTTGAAAATAATGTTATTATATTATGATAAATCTAATTATTTATAGATAAGACAGTAATAAAAAAAAAAAAAACATTGACAACTTAAATCATTGCTTAGAAAATAAAATTATAAAAAGAGAAACTTTTTTTAAATTTCCCAAACAAAAAATAGACAAAGACCCAATAAGCATTGATTTATTACGTATTAATGCGGGAAAAGGCTGTATAATATACATACATATATAGGCTAGGGGCTCAAAATTTATTTAAAAGAAATATATATTTCGTATTCTATGTGTGTCATAACCCATTATAATCAGCAATATATAAATTATAAAAAAAAATCGTGCCAAACCTATATAATATCATGAAAAACGTTGAATTGTATATTAAGATACTTATAGATTAATTAATTAAATATATAAATAAACAAAAATGACGTAACCGTGACATAAGGGACGTGTCGAGTGCACGCGATGGTTGTAGGCTCGAACATTCTTTTTCCTGTCTAGTGCTAACAAGCACAGCGTTTGGTAACTGAAAAGTGAAGAGCGGAGTGATTTGACACTCCATTTTCTGAACGTTCCGCACAATAACAGTGTGTAAATTTATCGTAAAAATCGTTATCGGTTAAATTATTTAAATAATTCAATATTATCACGCGTTTATCTTTTTAATTTTATATATACATATATAGTACGATTAATTCCAAAAAAAATGCAGTAAAACTACTGTATGCACATACAGTTCAGTAACATATTCACATATATTTTTAAAGAGATTTAACTCACGTTCCATTCGTTTAAAGTACTATATTTAAAAAGAAATCAACAATAAAACAAACAGTATAAAGTTGCCTTAAATTTTTAAAATGAGTCCTAGAACAACAAAAAATCATAACAACAAAAAATATTACACTTACTTTACACATTAATGTACCTATTAATAAATTTAAAACAATTCTATAATACGTGTGAAAAATATATACAGCCCGTATAAAATACATTATTCTATTCGAGCATCTTATTTCAACGTTAAAGCTATATAGCTATAACTATCTCTTTCTAACACCGATTTACATATATTTTGTATTCAAAATTATATGTCAAGAAGAAAAAGAAAGAGATAAAACAATAACAGTAGTTTAAAATTATTGTTACACTAAATAACTTCTATTCTACCCAAATATTTTTAAGCTACATTTTTCTTAATTTGCGTATATTATTAATATAAGTAGTCCATTTTACAACTGTAATGAGGTTAAAAAATAATTCGGATGTAAAATATAAAAATACATACAAAATAAATGTATGTAGATGTATATGTATGTTTCCAAAAATTTACTTTACTGATATTTCTAAAAACACACGTTTACGAAATTACACATTATGGCTAAATATATCAGTTGAATAATAAAGTGTAAAACCCATATTTTAAACACTTTACATGTACCTTAAAGGGAAACTTTGGAAATAAAAACAATAATTTACTATGCATTTTGACTTTAGCCTTTTGCCTAAATATAAAAAAGTTACTATTCATCCCCGTGTTTCTTTTTTCTATTTTCTCCGAATTTCCCACTGAACTCTCTCCAAGACGCTCTCATGTCCCCTAACAGCCTGCTTTTAGATAGGTCCCTACATTTTTTTTCTGTTTTAACATTTTTACTTTTAGTATTACAGTCAATAGGTTTTCCTTCAACATAATCAGATTTTGCTTCAACATATTCAGCATTTGACTTTTGATAAGTTTCATCCACAGATACAAATAGATTATTTTGAACAGAATAATGCTCTTTTTCTACATATAAGTTACTATCTGTCATTTTGCTGTTACAATTGGCATATGATTTTAAATCAGCCATTTCGTCTGTCTTAGGATCTGTAGAAAGTTTTGACAGTGACAGTTCATTTATGTTTTGACAGTTTGGTTTTTTATGACACTGTTCTGAAACGTGGAGCATTTCGTACATATCGCTGTCGGAACTCCTTTTATTTTTAATAGAATTTTCGCACCAATCGGAATGCGCTTTACTAGTTTGAGTACATTTATTGCTAAATTCGTCTCCTTTTTCGGATTGTTGACTGTCACTCATATATTGTCTATGACAGTTGGGACCACAGGCTATATTTATGTATGGGGATTCGCAAACATCTTTTTCTAAACTTAAGTTATTAGACACTATTTGACTTTTAAAATTTGGATCGTAAAATAATTTATTTGTATGTTTGTCTGGTTGTAAATTACAAAGACTGTGTAGCTTTTTACACAGACCATTATTACAAGGCACAAAATATAAAGGTGTTTCAGACTGAGTTTCAATAAATTCATACGATATTGGAGCTTTATTAGATGTTTTAAGGGTGGAATTTTCGTTGTTTGATAGGGCCGGAGCTACACCAGTCAAAATACTTTCATTAGCTAGAGTAGTCACAGTGTATTTATGTTTACAAGGTGAATATAATACAGGTTGTTCAAAGATTGTTTCATTATTTGCAAATAAAGGCGCTCTTACACAATCAGATTGATAAGCTAAGGCCGATTTCCCACTTACTACGTCTGTTGCCGACGTTAAAGAATACAGAGGCGGAACTTCAACAACAGTTCTGTCAGTACACTTCGTGACATACAAGGACTCTTTCACACGACTGCCTTGAGAGACTGATACTATATTTTGTGGCGGTACGAGAGTATATAAGGGGGGTGTCACACTGAAACCTACATCACCGATTGCCGATACATTTTGAGGCAACATATACGTGTACAAAGGTGGAGTTACACCTCCGCTAGATATAGTATATAAAGGAGCGTTCACACGTTCAGACGAGGGCGGTTCCAAGCTGACGTCAGACATATTGTATAACGGTGTGTCTCTGCATCCAAACAAGGGCGTTTCCACACTGTACAAGGGCGGGTCTACACTAGGGTCAGCAGATATAAAGCCCTCACCAGAGTCCCAGTGCTCGTCGTTTTCCGAGCAGGTCGAGGCGGAGGAGGGCGTGGAGGGCGCTCGTAGGGACTGAGTGCTGAACGTGGACGAGTCAGGTTGCTTCTGAATTATTAATTCCACCTGTGAAATGAAATGTATTATAGAGTAAAAGTCTGCGTGAAAATATTAATAGTGATTGTTAGTATGTATGTATAAAATTATTACAAGGGTTTTTTTCAACAAAATGATTATTTTCAGAAATATATTAAATATAGAGGTCATCGTGGTGCAGTGGAACAGTGTCTGGCTGTTGGTTGTGGGTTCAATTCCCATTCGGGGAATGACTATATTTAAATTATTTTTATTTCTCCGCCCTGGTAACAAGATAAAGCACGGCGTTAAGTTCTGCCACTCAACACGCAATGTTTGAATTCTTGACATAAGGTGCTCTCTGACTACCCTGCTATACGGGCAAAAGCGTGAAAAAAAATGAATAGAGATATGAAATTAACAAAACTTTGTGAATATCGATATTTTATATAAAATTCTGAATATGGACAACTTTAATATTTTTGTATATATTTTATACCTTGAACTCTGGACTGTACAGTTTATGCTGCTTGTCTTTGTGCGCGTCGTCCAGCTGCCACTTGTCCAGGGTCAGTTTGAACGTTTCTAAGTTTGGACCTGCGGGAGTAAAGCGACAAATATTACATTATTCTTTTGTCTTTTGTTTTCAGTCTTCAATATCAATATTGTTACTAATATCTTGGTGTGATAGAGTTAAAATAATGATTACAAAATAAGTTTTTAAAATTTTAAATTATTTACTGTTATTTATTATTTTTGGTATTTTCTAACCAGATAATTGTCTATATGACAATTTTAAACTTACAATGGGTACCAGAGTTTATTCATGCCAGATCCAATTATGACTTAATATTTTTGTGTAACTGATAACTGTATATTATTTGAGATAGTAGATATATTATTATTACAATATATTATTAGTTTAGAACTTATCGATGCAGGAAAGTGATTTTGACGTATCTCTCGTCGTGAATTGGTCTATAGCTCAACTTGCCTATACATTTTTATTATTAATAGGCATTAACATTGGTTTTACTCAGAGGAACTAACTAAATACACAAAACTCAAGCAAATCAAGCACTATCACTTTTAAAAGTAATTATATTCTTAAATGTCCCCTTGAAAAACATACACTTTTGATTTACCAACTTGTTCACTTCCGAGTAGATTAAATTTCAACTCGTGACCTAGCATGCATGTGACGTTGTTTTCTTAGAGTGAGTGAGTGAGGTGGGTACTGACTGTCGACGGGCGCGGGCACGGGCGCGGCGCCCACGGCGGCGGTCACGAAGAAGGTGTTGAACCAGAAGTGGAAGAGCTTCTCCTTGCGCATCATCATCTTGGGCTTGCAGTACACGTCCACCTTCACGTCGCCCTGCAGCGGCGTGCAGGCCTGCAGCGCCACGCGCGCGCTCGCCTCGTGCCGCCGCAGCTCGTGGCTGCCCAGCGACGCCTGCGCACACACACACACAGATGTTACAACCACTAATACTCTTATCACAATTATAAATGTATTATCATAAACTTATTTAGTTTTAGAAATTTTAACTTAGCATCCTACATAACGACACGGCAGTAGTTTCATTTACTTTTAAAAATATACATAATAATTAAAGCACAACATATACAAATTATCAACTTAATAATTAGTTGAAAAAATATCTTATATCTTGAATTCGGGCGGAAAGCGACAAACGGAGTGTCTTGAAACTAGGTTCAATTTGACTCCCTGACTATTCTTTTTTTTAATGTGCATACATACACACACTATAACGTCCACGGCGATAAATTAAGATGTAAGAAAGTGTTGTTATAATTTTAAAATAAAGTGTAACTCTTATGCTTTTTCCAACATAGTTGGGAAGGTAGAGGAACCACGTGTCAGGACACTCCATACTCCACATTTAATATTTTCTAACATTCATGTGGGCGCCCAAGAAAGAGCCAATAGCCCAGATCCTCGTAGTGGGCAAGTGTCGTCAGTATTCAACTTCTAAATTATAACTGGCAGTAACTATAAGACAATTCATTATTTGCTCTTTTATATTGCTCAATGTAACGAGCTATCATAATATTATACTAGTTTAAAGAAATACAAGACAAACAAGCAGTGCAAAAACAATAAATGCCTTTCGTAATTTAAAGATATTTATGTTGACAAGTTAAAAAAAACGTACTGAACATGTATTTAGCTATTTTAAACATTTTTAAAGTGTTATACACACTTATACTACACAGGATATTAAAACACATATTTTTCACAGGACACAGGATATTAAAACACATATTTTTTGAAATCATATAAAAAATTTAAACTCAGCGGGATTTGATTGGTTTCCAAGAGCGTTCAAAAAGCGTTCAATTTTAACAATTATTTTATTATTTGTTATGTTAGAAAAAAAACCACTTTAATTTTTACTAAAACCTCTTGTTTTTTTTTAATAATTGTGTCGCATTTATCACGAGTATTCAAAACTGTGTTTATGTATACGTTATATACATTATTGGCATGGCACCCCCCTTTTAAGACAAAGCTGCAAAGTGAAACGAACGAGATGTGGACCTTGAACTGCGGCTCGACCTGCGACACGACCAGCTCCAGCGTGCACTGGCCGCCGTTGAGCGCGGGCGGCGGCGTCATGCGCACCTCGCGCACGTGCACGCGCGTGGCGCGGTACGACAGGCGGCCGTGCACGAGCGCCGCGTAGTACTCCACGTAGCGGCGCTGCGAGGGGATCGTCACGCCTGCGGGCCACATGCAAGCCACTTTAGTTCAGTGACTCTCTCTCTCTACCTTATTATGTAACTGTAAAGGCCTCAGTAAAAACTTTGGTTGATCCTTAGATTGCCCAGTAAATGTTTATATTTACCAACTGTTAACGGTAAAAGTCTGAACTGTTCTTCGATAATAATACATTTCGAACTTATATCTAAGCAAAATTTAGATTTAACTGAGATACACAATAAATGTTGATTAAGTTAGAGACTGTTTGGCGTGCATGCTGTGGCTGGAGTCCTGCCGTGGGATCTGGATGTCATAGCTCTGGCGTCGATCTATTGCCGGCGTCGGGGCTTGGTGTGTGGAGGCACCCGGCAGAGTCCGCACCACTATGGGAGGAGCGAGTTGCCGCGTATGATGAGTGGGAGTCCCGGGTGGCAACACCATCTGCCGGCGGCGTCCTAGCATTCTGTACCCCACAGGTACTAACTATTACCACAGGGCCTACGGACGGCCCAACACACAACACACCCGCCGCCCTTCACTCTAATCATGGAAGGAAGCCGATGACCTAGTCTTCTGACTCTAGTAGACGGGCAACTGTTGAGGATGACCCACAACCCCTGACTGCACGACGTGCCTAGCAGACTCCCGCCGCCGGGGTTCCCAAACTATTGGGGAGTTTTCGTGATCTTGGCTAGCAGTGGTCAAGGTGGAGCACCGTGAGGGTTTAGTCTATATCTGCCAGTCCAGAGTCCCTCACAACCAGTCCGAATCCCCGGTCGGGCGGATAACAGTAACGGATTACTTAACGTAAAAAATATTAGAAAGAGTTTAGACTTTTACCATTAAATTGAAAAATCATAAGTTTTACTTGAAAAATCTTAAAATTCTTTGACCACCAATTTTATTCTAATCTTATTGGAAGCATTTTTTTTTAGTGTATACTTATAACTGACGTGAATTGTAAACATTGTGTGCAATAAAGTATTCTTATTTATTGTAGGCGA
Organism: Podotricha telesiphe; assembly: GCA_038994665.1. Classification (NCBI taxonomy): domain Eukaryota; kingdom Metazoa; phylum Arthropoda; class Insecta; order Lepidoptera; family Nymphalidae; genus Podotricha; species Podotricha telesiphe. Next base: position 150,349 of record JAOYRR010000299.1, on the reverse strand, counting down.
TGGCTGTGGCTTCCACCAGTACTAAGCAAATCGCATAATCGCAAACAAATCGCTTAACTTGAAACAAAATAAATATATCTATACAAAACATATTTATATTATTTTCTTTTTCTTATAAAATTCTATTAAAATAAAATATTATTAATCTTTAACTGTTTAACATAGCTTTAAAAACAAACAATTTAATTAATCGATTTTAGAAGTAAATTATCTGCGATATAGATATCTTTAAATATAAATCTAAATAATAATTTACATACATAAATATTTATATACCTTTCTCGTCGTGTGTTCTTTTCTTGCCATAAAATTTTAGAGCTTCGTCCGCCGTCGCCTTTTGCCCGCTGTACAAGAGGTAACAACAAACCATCGTCCCTGAAATACGTACATACATACAAACTAATATATTACAATAAACTTAATATACAAAAAAAAAACTATAAACAAAAAATATATTCTCATATAAAAAAGCTGACATGTCTTCATCGTTAGCATTGAGTGAAGCGATGGTTGGTTGTAGTTTCGATTTCCATTCGGGTGATATAATATTTAAATTATTTTAATTTCACCAGTCAGGTGACAAGACAAAACGCGACGCAATATCTCGTATTCCCTCCCTTTCATTCCGTTCAAACCTGCTATGCAGGAAAAAAAGCTTTTAAAATATACTATATAGGAAATATCAGAAAAGACAATAAAAATATTAATTCAGTGATTTAACTAACGGTAACACAAAATAAGATAAAACTAACATATTGAAAATATTTATTTATTAATAAATTGAATGCCGCTTTATCCATTATTCGTAACATCGTACGATAACAGAGCAGTCAAATATTTAACAAAAGGTCAAACATGTGCAGACCCCACATCAGCATACGAATGCCGGGACGAATGAAACTTCAAAAAGCGTTCGCATTCCCGAGATATTTATCTCAAAATGGCGGCGAAATAATAGTTTCGCCACAAAGGTTGGAATTACATTGCCTTTGAGGCGGGCTATTGTGATGCAAAACAAAAACGAACCCCGAAACTCGGGGGTGTAATTGCGAAATTTCTTTGCGACACATAATTGCCCAAATTACGTATGAAAGAAAGTTTTCAATGTCTATCGTAAATTCCCAAGGGCCCTAGTGGCTTTTTGTGAAGTAAAAAAAAAAAAAAAAAAGCCGAAGATCGACATGAAAGGAACGCGTTTGCTGGTGAAAAACGTGAAAGGAGGGTGATCGTTTAAGATATGCTTCAATTGACAAAAGTTTGCTTTCTTTAGTTTCATCTTATTTGGTTTGGTTGTAATTATATGAAATTTTCACCTTCCGTGGTCGGTAAGGCCCATTGTAAAAATGACTGCGTTGTCTTAATTTTGACACGTATTTTATGTTCAGTAAAATATTAAATCATTTCTAAGCTTTTAAATTTGCACGAAATATTAAATTTAATAATTCACTTTATTATGGAAAACTACTGACTTTTTGCACTTTTTTTATACAAATTTGTCCATTGCGCAATGCATACTACTGCGACTGTATAATTATCCTAAAAAAGTATACAACGTTTTATTTTGTTTCAAATATCTATATATCGACGACAGTAAGGCAAATTCAAATTAGCGTTCCAACACCATCAAACCACCAACACACAACACACCACGTGTGTATATTTTTATATCAATTTATTATTATAATATATTATAATATTAGATTATTCGTTTAATATATCTAGATAAAATGTATTATTTATATTCGACTCGTGCATTATGCATGAGAGATAGCTTAATAGATTTACATTTTAATATCCAATATAGACATTTACATACAACAATGTGTTCGCTTGCGATGAGAATTGCAACTAAGCCCCATATATACAGATATATGTTTATTGCGAGATCAGTATAAAAACTAGATTCTAATGATATTATATCATTCTGGTCTACTTTTTGCCCATTTAGACATTGTTACTTGGGTGGCGGAACACAACCCCGCAAACAAACTGTGTTAAGCCAAGCGGAGAGAATCTAATGAAATCCTTTAAATAATCCTCATAATGGAAATTTAATCTACAACGAGTACGGACAATTAGTGGCGGACCAACAGTTTCAGATTTAGGATACACATACTTAAGAAAACTCAGTAATACTTTTTTTGTGTCATTTGTTTTGTACACGACTCTAATTACATTTAAATTATAAAGCCAATTTAATTATCAGATTTTAAGTCAATATTTATAGTAGAATCAAACATGAGAGATGCGCTTGCGCATTCAGCAAGGTAAGTAGATTGATCGAAATGTTCTCGAAAAAGACATATTTAGAAAACATATAGAAATTTGAACGCTCTGACCGCTAAGCCATGCGTTCTACATCCAGCTACGTTCTTTATTGATACATTGTATTTCGAGATACCTCGTGTTAAGTTGGAGAACGCCGCGTAGTTTTACCAGACTGGATTTCACCGATTGAGAATCGAACCCACAACCATTAATTAATTTAAACATTTCTTATCACCTGTCCTCCCTTTCCCAGCTTTACAGTGTACCGCGGCGACATTCCGTGAATCTTCGTTCAGCCACGCGTGCACGCTCTCACAGAACGGCTGTATCTGCTCGATTTTAGGTGGCGCGTGATCTTCGAATTCAAATTTTTTCACCTGAAATATAAAAAAATAAATTATGAAAACATATGTCAAGAGTTAGAGGAGGTATATTCTGATAGTAAATGGTAGGGTGAACAAATATTATTAATATTTTTCTAAAATTAACTTCAACCAATAGGTTTTATTCGTTAAAAAATTACCTTCAGAAAAAATCACTTAGTGACCTTATTACATCATAAAATAATTTACTTATATTTTTATACATATTTATGTATGATATATTAATTCTATATGAAAAATTGGATATATATCCTATATACAAGAACAGGCGATTCTGCTAAATAGAGAAAAAACAAATTTGTTTAAGAAGTAAACTAAGGGGTACACGCTTCAAGTTATTTTCTCATTATCCTGGCTAATCTGGTTCATAATGGTGGTGCAATATTTTCTTACAGTATTGATAGATATATACAAGTAAAGCTATTATAATTAAACCCAATTATAATTAAACAGTGAATAGAGTTAGCGAAAATAGGAAAAACTTAACTAAATAGATATTTCTAATAAATTACACAATTGTACGAGTAGTTACTTAAGCTAAGTTTTTATTTTCCAGCTTACGGCCCCACTTTCCGCTCGTAATCGAGTCGAGTTGCGGAACTCAACTTGCGCACTTGGACATGAAAATATTTTAATATCGTCTCGTTTACAGCCAGCTGCGCCAGGGCCTTATGGCCTCAAACGAAGTTTTAATACTGAAAATATCTATTCATCTAACAAAAATAACGTAAATATTCTTTTCAACATACGTATTCGTATTGGCAATGTGGGAGATTTTTTTTTCGATTTTGTAGTATGCTGTTGGCCACAGTGGCCTCTACAGCGTCACCGGGTTTTGAGGGAGGCCGAGCTCCTAAAAGAGCTCCGACCTTGGCTTGGAGACCTCTAGAGGAAACCATCAATTTAGTTTCACGGTGACGCAAGGGCGCCTCATGTGAGATTCGAACCTCGACTTTTGTCGTGGGGGACTTTGCTTCGCTCAGTCCGAGCTAAGCCTACTGGCTAGGGCGCTTGATGCCCTTTACGCAATGTGGGAGAATGCGGTGAGCATATTTCTAGAGAATCAGCCGTGAAACCTTTTGCATGGAAGCGGTTTGCGGTCGCGGCTCACTTCGGGTTTTCGTATCGACGTAATTAGATACCTACATATACTAATAATCGCCAAAATTTTGCCACATTCATGATATTCACACAGTTTATTGGCTTCGGTTGTCTTTTTCAACAATTAATTTATTGGCTTGATAATGCTCTTCCCAAGGAAAATTAAATAAAACGAGTTTTGTTGAAGTTTTAAAAATGATAATAGCGTTTTTTTTCATTACAAGTCTATATTTAACGACACGCACACTTTTCCACGATTTAGCTTAGGAAAAATATGGAACGCAGAGTGATGTGTCACTAACGTAAGCACACCATTACACGTAAGATTGGAGACAATAGAAAAAAAAGAAAAGCGTTTAATAAATTTACCGCTAACACGAAAAATCGCCATTCATTGAAATTGACTGTTGAAATACTAGAAAAATTTAAAAAAAAAAAAAGAAAGCCTTCATATTTTTACGCAATACTAATTTACGATAGCTACGAGGGTCACTCACCCGAGGCGAAGGCGTAGGCGTCCCGCGTTAAATCTTCACAAATAATGACAAGGCGAGATAAAAAGGTAGCGTAGATGTAGGCGGCGTAGTGTCCCCTGTACATTTAAATATGGCTGCCTCTAGAGCTTCTTTTATTGATGACAATTTTGTATTGGACTTGATGAAGTTTATTAAATATTTCATTGTGATATGTTATAAGCATATTACACATATGAATGTATGCCGTATTTATATCCGTAAATATATTCGAAAATTTATAGAAAACGAAATGAAAAAAAATAAAAATCTTTGACATTCAGGAGTACGAGAATAGCGAAGTACGGAGTGTCAAGACACTAGGCTAACACTGCCTACGCTACAATGCGAGATAAAGCTTAAAGCTGGTAAACAATAATAGTGCTTTTATTTGGTATAAATAACAGGTTTTTTTTTTTAATAACTTTCAAAATATATAACTTACACCAATTTATAACTTACACGGCTAAGTATTTTTTTTTTTAAACTCGTCAACCCTGACTGGGCAAATAGTGACATTTGTGTGGTGCGGTCACGGTCGCGACACGGTTGGTCGGTGGTCGCGCTAACTGTTTGTTGAGATGCGAGCCGTGATGTAAGATACGGTCGCACTTTATGGGCGTAGTTACAAACTTGAATGTTGGCACGAGTGGAATTTGATATCGTATATTGATTATTCGATAATTTTAATGAGATTTTGTGACATAAACAGGTGTGTCAGAAAGAAACAACTAGTACCATATACATAAATTAATCTATTTTCCACTCTATGTTAAATTTTATGATAATAATCCCCATACCGGGCACCAGCTACCATGATTGGTCTAACATTTTCTGTATTACATTATTATTGAAAAAATTAACACCTAACCTTTTGTTGAGATCCAGTTTGAATAATGGATATTGAGCATAAATTGTGGTTAAATATATTTATTTCCAACAAAAAAAAATCACAACGCGGGCACATAGACAAATATACAGCATAGAAGAAAAGATTACTAACAGCGTCACACCCTTACAAATTACTTTCGGCTCTTCCCGCATGTCATGACTGGAGAGAGAACCTAGTGTGAAGACACTCTGTTCTCCTCTTCGGTCCGAATTCGAGATATTGCAAGTTGAGTGGCGGAAGAGTGTGTAAATGAAAATAATTAAATTACGATAATTCCACCGAGCGGTAATCGAACCCACAAGCAATCGCCTAACCCTTTTTTTATTTATAAAGTAAGAGTTGATATGTACAATATTAACAACTCCTCGCTTTGGGTATCAGTGACAGGCTGACAGTGCACGTCAAAGGTAGCTTTTATCAATATTAATATCTTACAAGAAATTTATATGCAATTAAAGCGGCCTCACACAAGTACACAACAATATTGTTCCCAATTAAAGAAATTGGTTCCCAATTAAAATATTTTTCACATACTGTTCGAACAGAGCTCGCTGTTGAGTTCCGCCACCCAGAACGCAATATCTCTAAAGTAAGAAAACCAGATAGAGCAATCTCAATATAAAGTTGAACAAATAATAAAAAAATTAAAAATAACAAAAAATAGACAGATCCATGTGTCCGTAGTAAAATAAATATTAAAAAAAACATACAAAAAAATAATAAATTCTCTACAACCCCAAGTGCAAAAAAAGTAACAATGTGAGAAGATATAAAAAAGGCCGTTACTATGTAATCATTTGCCATGTACAAATTTGATATCGTGCACAATTTATTCCAACGCCTTCGTAGGGCTTCGGAAATTTATTTGCCGAAGCTTTATAAAGCGAGCGAATCTGATTACCGATCTTACAAATACAATAATTGACTAGATACGTGTAACAACCCACTTTATCTATATATTAATATGTGGAGGGAAAATATTCGCTCCAATTTTAACTAAAATTATACAGAATAAACTAATTATATTAAAAATATACGCGAAGTTTATACCTAAATTATACGAAATTTGGCATAGTTAGTTAACGTTTATAAAGAGAAGTACAAAAATAAAAAAAAAAACACCATATCGCATTGGAATCCATAAAATAAATACTGCACACACTACCATGTTTGATATACACGTCTGTATAAAGTGACATATACGTTGCCAAGGTAACGCGAATTCAACGCGCGCATCAACGGGGATTCTAAATTACCTATGAAAATTTTCATGTATCTCTCTCTCTCTCTCCCTTTTTGCGAAATAGGTAAAAAGATGATAGTAATAATTTAGTCTGTGTTACTCAGTACTTACGTTGAACATATATCACCTACGAAATGAAGGGTGACGAATTAGCCTCGTTATTCTCTAACTAAATATTTAGCCAAACGGAATTCGAACCCATAACCACAGCGTTTATTAATAGAAGGAGGTTATATTGCAAGTTATTATCGTGCCTTGACACTAGGTTCTCTCTGATTACCCACCCCCTGCACTTCGGGAAAAAGAGTAAAGTTGAGGTAAAACAAACTGTAGACGTGACTTTTCAATGTACTACTGGGAATAACATGACATTATTTCTTGGAACTACTATACATACGATACAAGTTACATGAATCGATATTGTTTTAATCAGAGTCTAGTCTATTTAAGTGCTTTGCCCGATAAGGATGATTATAATTTATTGCACGAGTAAACACATGCAATTATGTATAAAAAGATCTTTCGTATTTTTTTTATACTAATATATATTTTTTAAATATGAAACTGTCAGACAACGCACAGCCGAACCGAACCGAACTATCGGGTAACTGAAATGTGGAATTTCACTAGCATGCCCCCTTGGGGAGTAAAATTCCCAAAATTCCAACTGGAAATGCCAACACTGTAACTTTCTTTACGTTCTATAGTCTACGGAAACGAAGATGCGGGATGCAACACGTTTACATATATCGCTGTTTACATATATCGGAATTAAAAAATATTTTATATTAAAAAAGATATATTTAGAAAACGTATAAAAATTTTAACGCAGCAGGATTTGAGACCGCGCCTATTGAAAACCGTTCAACCGTTTTCTAAATATGTATTTTCAATTTCCTTAGTGTGGGAATAACACTTTAAGAAATGTTAACAAAATATATATTTTATATTAATCCAACTAAAAATTTGAACCTGTAAACAGCGGTATCATTCTCAATGTGTTATTCAGAACTATATAACACACATTTTTATTCATACATCAAATGAAGTACACAAATTCCTATGTAAATTTTTTAATTATATTTTATGATTAGAGTGTGAGCCACGGAGTGAATATTAATGTAGATAAGTATTTTGAATTATTAAAAAATACAGTCGGTACTCATATAATTAAGAAAGAGTATTAATTTATAAAAACAATTGAGAATTTAAAGTTAGTAGGAAATAATATTGCTTTCCACGTTACGCTACGGGTGGAGCAGGCAGGAGCTCTTAATATAAAGACACTGTGTCCTTTACTCCCTGTTGAGTGATGGGGCTCAACGCCCCGCTCTGTTTTAAGAGGGAAAATAATTTAAATATAATTACCGAGGAGGAGGATTAGGAGAGGATTTAACTTTCAAACATTTTGTTTATAGTCAATCAGTCACTGTCCCACTACGCCTCAGATTATAATTATGAAATTGTATTGTATTTAAGTTTTTATAACTAGTGTTCTTGCATTAGATTTCTTATAATGCGATAACTCGTATAAAAGAATATAATGGTACCCAGAGAATTTACATGTTAAATATATAGAAACATATAAATATAAATAAAACGTCAAATATAAATCATACAATAGACCCCCCAATGCACGACTAGCCAATGTATAAAAATAAAAGTCACGATTGCTTAGTCATTGTATCGCACACCATCTCGGGCGATATCTCTATCATAACCAATTTCCAAACCGATAACCAAAAGATAAACTATCTTATAGATTCTAGATAAATTATCATAAGCGGATATTGCTCGAAGGCAGAAAAGTTAAAATTACATTTACATATAAGTATAATATTGGCGTTAATGTGGCGCATGGGTATCGAACCCGCGACCAATCGCGATTACATTCAACCACTGTCACACTGCGCCATAATGGTCTCATATTATTTTTATATATTATAAATATTTACATATATTATTATTAGTCAACTCATTAATTCAGTGGCTAAAGTGCACAGACCACAGACAATAAGCTAATACGAATAATAATACGATACGTGTCAAATGTTTTAGGGATTTCCAAACGCAAAAATTAGTGTTACGAAATTGGTCAAAATAAAAACAAAAACGAAAGCTTTACGATTTTTCAAGCGGAACTAAACGCAGCCATCACCTTAAAGCATATTAAGAAATTACCTATTTCAATGAAACTCACATCTGTCATCTGTCATAGTATCAATAGTTAAGCACTTATTTAAGAGCTACATATAGCGCTATATATATATATTTATGTCAAAATTTGTTTCTTTTACCTGACAATGACAGTGAAATAAAAAAAGGAAATAATAACTTTCGTATGTGATCATTTATATGTAGAGCTTTTATTTTACATTTGAAAAGGAACGATCCAGTGCGTTTTCCATTATATTTCTATAGTAATAATAATATATTATATTATATACATATAAGTTTTAATTACATATTGGATATACATAAAACGAGCCGATTTGTAGTTTTTATCATAATAAAATTAACTTTACAACTTTAATTGAAGACTGTATTAATTTAAGTTACAAGTTCATTGAAACTTTATTATAAATGTATAACTTATACGAATATTTCAAGGTAGTGTATAAAAAGTGTTGACAGTAAAAAATAATTACAATTTAATTAAAACTGTTATTATTAAATTATCACATGACGCAACAACATCAGTTTATTGCAGTCAAACGGAGGCCAGACGTGGTGCAGACGAAAACGTTCTAATACATACTCATACATACTATGAGGCTCTTTGTACCTACAAATCATACCTACTAGTATTGTAGCCTACCTATATTGTACGGTATTTCGTATCCACCTTCAATACCTAAGTAGGTATTTATACCTAAATAGTATATTATGGCATACAATACCTTCTTATACTTTAGGCAATTTTGTGCCTACTTTAAAATTACTGCATTTTGTGGGCACACAGCACCTTTTCGACTACCACGAACTAGGTGCTTTTTTTAACATTTTTTTAAAGTGTTATGCGCACACTAAGGAAATTGAAAAAGACATATTTAGAAAACGTATAAATATTTGAACGCAACGGGATTTGAACCCGCGCCTTTTGAAAACCGTTCAAGCGCTCTGACCGCTTTGCGTTCTACATCCAGCTACGCTAACAACAAATATAAGTCGTAATAAGCGTATAGGTGCTTTCTATTAATACACATCAAAGGAGACGTAAAGAAATGAATAAACCTTATTAAAAATATTGAAATCGACACTCGCCAATCGATATCAATTCGAAAACCATTCGGACTTTTACCATTTTCGAAATTTAGGATTTATCGTAACTTTGGCTTATTATTCAGTAACACGTAGTATAATATAACAACGAACAGTTTTTATCAGTAACATAGGTGGGGGTTTATGCTAGTTTTGTAATTTGTATGAAGAGCCATAATCAATATTGATTATTTAATATTTTACAAAACGAACAAACATACTTAGTACTACTTAGTTTAACTTTGTTGCATAATAAATTGCATACAACTCTTTGCATTTGTTTTAACATTAATTAAGGTTTAATTAAAATTTATTATACGGATATTAAAAGAATATGTGGATAATTTCACGATATCTCAGCAGACATCAAAATATAGTGACCGGATATATTTAAAAAATTATAAACTGCAAATACACATTTCGTACACAACTCATACATACATATACATATATGCTATTAATTGTCCATTTCCTTGACAAACTAATAGTATATTCGAATAGTACGAAAATCATTTAATGTACAGTCAATGATGTGTCGGTATTAATTTGTTAAATTGATCCAATTGATTCTGTATTTAAATATATTTCATACAAATATTGTATGTTAACAATGACGAGAGTTTTTTCCCGTCAATTAGTTATGCAAAGTATATTTTTTAACATATTTTTGTGTTATTCGCACACTATGGAAATTAAAAAAGACATATTTAGAAAACGTATAAAAATTAGAACGCAGCGGGATTTGAACCCGCGCCTCTTGAATATCAATTAAATATCGCGCCTCTTGAACGGTTTTCAAGAACGGTTGAACGGTTTTCAAGTTTTCAAGGCGTGGGTTCAATTTTTTTCCGCTGTGTTCAAATTTTTATACGTTTTACTAAATATGTCTTTTTTTTTAGTTATGCAAAGATTTGATGGCACTTGCCTAATTATATAGATGTCAAAAATATACATAATACACACACACTATTTCAAGTACCTACTTTTTAATTAAATCTAAATCCTATTAAGTAAATTCAACTAACTATCGCAACGCCCATTATATCTATAGCATAGAAAACCGTCTACGCCACCTTTACCGATTTAGTCACTTCGGTGTCCGAGGCGATAAGCTGCGGTTACAGATTGTGCGGTCGCATATGCCTGCCTACCCATTTAGTGGAATGAAATAGAATAAATAGTTACGCAACAAGTCGTGGCAACTTTTTCAATTAGTTTATAACATATTTAAATATTGTCATTGTTTATTTAATTATTTATAGGTATAATATAATAAAACGATACTACTCGGCGTAAAAAGCAAGGGAATTTGGCGAGTACGTTCCTTGGGGGAATGTATGGGGAGCATTGAGAGAAGATAACTCGAAATACCTACGGATTACAGCATGCTGATGCTGTGGGTGAGGTCTTATTTTTTTATAGTCCAATTAAACTTAGTTGCGAGCTGGAACTAGTACGTGCATTTTCAAAGTGATAAATTGTTTATATATTTATAGGTCTGAAAGTCATTCAGGGGAATTTTATATAATTCCTTTTTTTCAGCATCGTTCTTTTTGCCGCATAATCATGGAATGAAAAAATTCAAAACGCTTCAAGACACTTCGTTCTCTACTTTTCGCTCAAATAAGAGACGTCCAAGGGGACCAAATCCACAACCATCGCGTTTACCAACAGGCATTATTTCACTGGGCCAGGATGGTATTTTAAATATATAAATATTTCCGTACTGTGCTGACGCCACTTAGTTTTGGGCTAGAGGAGTACGGAGCATCACTTATCTCGCAAAACACACGTACGTACAAAATAAACATTAAATTGACAATATATGTATAAAATTTGACTTCAAGACATTGCATGCGGTATGGCGGAACTGCCTATCGAAATGAGCGAAAAAATTAAATTAATGGCGGAAAAATTAATGGCGGAAATGAGCGAAAAAATTAAAACAATTTAAATATATATTTAGAAATACATATTAAATATAATCATACCTGTGAGTGGGGATCGAACCCACAACAAATCGTGTTTTTAATCATGTTGTCAGACGATGTCCCTGCGACGGACTGGGCGACGAGGGCATTTACAATTTGCGTAACATTACAAAATAGATCTAGCTATCATTAAAAATTTACTTTTTGTTTAAAACCCTATACCAAGTAAGAATAATAAAATAAAAACTATTGGCTATTTTCTGGCGTAAATTAACTAACTATTCACTTACTATATAAAAAAGGTACAACATATACACTTATTAAATAATTCCGTAAATGATGATTCATACTGATCCGTGATTTTGTAGTGATTTATATAATATATATTTGTGAGGATTCAATATATTATCGTTTTAATATTAAAATGAATAGAGCTGTATCTTCTTGGTGTAAAAAGGTTAAATTATTAAAATAAAAAAAAAATTCAACACCTTTATCTATCTTATATTCTATAGTACTAATTGTAAGTGCTATAGTGTGATTGATAATAAATAAAGGGCAAAACTAGGCGTGGGTGGGAACGGTACAATTTATTTCTACGATTCTTATTAGACTAAGTTTAGAAAATGTAAAGGTCATCTGTACTTTTTCAATAAAAACACATTTGTAAAATAAAAAGAAAATCTAATTTCAGCTTTTATTAAAATTAAATATAAATTATATTGTATGAATAAATAAAAAAAAATTAAAAAGCTGTAATTTGTATCTTTATAAAGAAAACAGTTACAATATATTATTTTTCCAGCCTTATTTTTTCTTGAATAGCACGGTAGGCAGAAAGAACCTAGTGTCAGGACACTTCCATTCTCCCCTTTCCGCCCGAAATCGAGACATTGCGTGTTGAGTGGCTGAACTCAACGCCGCGCTTCATCTTGCCAGAGCAGATAAACAGAGGAAATAATTTAAATAAAATCAGTATTCCGAGCGGGTATCGAATCCACAACCAATCACGTTCACATGAAAACCCCTATCCTAGTGCACAGTATTTAGACACAGTCAAAAATAGTATTTACATTAATTTACAGAACCAGTTTTAAAATTCAATCGTGACTTCTTCAGTCACAACTCTTAATACATTTTTATATTTTTACTACGGAAATAATTAACGTACAATTCCTACCGTAATATGAATGCGTTGAAATATTTAATTTTGATTTATAGACACTAAAACGGACAAAATTTGCATTAACGGATTTTCGTGCGTATACTCGTAACAGAATTTAGACACTTGTGTGGCCTCTTTATGAATTTATATTTATTAAATTTTTATATTACATATATATATATATACTTATAATAAAATATATATTTTTATCTAAAACAAGTTCTTGCGTAGAAAAAAACATATAAATAAAACGCTTGCGTTGGGGCCACCGTGGCGAGGTGAGACAGCGTCTGACCATAAACACTATTAGTTTGTGGTTCAATGCCCACTCAGGGGCAACATAATATTTTAATTTTTCCACTCTAGTATGTAAGTCGCAGCACTACTGGCGTAATCCGAAATTTCGCATGTAAGTTCCTTGTAGGGGAGCACAGAGATTATATCTCAAAATACCTACGTTAACGGGGAAATAACGGGATTTTGCGGTTTGTATTCGACGTAAACGAAGTTGCGGTCGAATCCTAGTGTATCTATATAACAACAAAATACATAACAAGAGGTACTTAGTGTGATAAAATGATTTACTCCTGTCGCGCGTCATCGTTTATCAGAAAGGCGACATTTCGTCTGACACCTTCTTCAAATGATTGACATTCAGGATACAAAACAAATAAAATACAGGTCACGTCTGCTGCGAGTAACTCGTTACCGTCGAAGTGTACATTTTAAGTGTTTAACGCATTTTTGTAGTGTCATTCTGTGTAACTTAATATTCATTTATATATTTTAAATTATTTTTGCTATATAAAATGATTACAGAAGTAAAATCTTTGAAAATATCTAAGTAGCTCTTTATTTGAGGTATTCAGGGCGCAGTGGGCAAGCGTTTAACTGTAATCGCGATTGGTTGTGGGTTCGATTTCCACTGAGTGAAATTTCTCCGCTCTGGTAAACAAGACAAAGGCGTTGAGCCACGTCTTTACATCAGCGTGTGCGTCACAAGCGTGAAGCTAAAAAAAATTAAACACATCACAATTGTATACTAACTACATCTTAATACTTTCATACCTTAAACATGTTTTCAATGAAAAAGTCGCACTACACCGATTTACGGTTCAGCAGACGACGTTTCATATATATTATTAATATTAAGTACTTTTAAACTATCTAAATTATACAATTATTTTTAATTACAGTATTCTTATAGCAGTGTAGAGAGAACCAAATGTCAATATATTCCTTTCTCCACTTACCGCCTCAATCAGACTCTTTACAGTATTCTTATATATAACAGATATTAATTTTAAATATTCAGCAACTTCATTGACAATACTTAAAATTAAAATAGAATAATACTTCTTTTTGGCACTACAACATACCACGATATACGGTTACACAATCCTAATTTATATATCTATTTAATCCATACTTAATAATAAATTAAATGTGAAACTTAATTTGACTGTCTGTGACGTCATCGCCACCAAATCTCTGAACCGATTGTGATGAAATTTTATACAGATGTACTTGAAGTGATTGATGAACATAGGCTACCTTTTCTCTTATATTTTTAGTTTTCCATGATTTTTTACGAAAGGGCTGCAGCAGGGCTGCTGATATATAAGCTATAACTAACGCGGGCGAAGCCGCGACCGGGTCGCTCGCTAGTAAATAATAAAATTGTGTTACAATATTATAAGTACCTACACAAAAATAAATAATGCCTACTCTATTCTATTTCTACACTAAATCAACACAATATATTTGTTGTGTATACTTCGATAGGCGTTATCAGTTTTCAGAGGGAAGGGCAGCGGGCGACACCTTGTCTAATACGTTGTATTCGAAACGGTTATTTTGGTCACGGCTACGACGACGGTTAAATAATAATTTGCAATTGGCCATTCCGTTTGTGTGATGGCGAGCGTACTTTGGCAATAACGGGATCGATTATTGTCACGTTCGTCTCGATAAAGCTACTTTTTTTATAACCAACCAAAATAATATAAGCGATCCTTTTTAATCAATACTTGTAAATTGTAAAGTGGGTTTCATGTAACTAAGTATATTAGGTAAAATTTTAATTTCATATAATCATTATATACAATTATTTTATACGTTACTGTAGAAGTCCACTATTTTTGCAACTATAAGTTAGGACTTTACCAGCTTTTATGGTAAAAGTCCGAATTTCCACTTAAAAAATTTTGTGATAGCAAAATCATATAGTAGCTATATTTAAAACAATTTTTGTATGTCGCTCACAAGTGAGTATGATGGTTTAAGGTCCAAATTTGAACTAAACATACATCCGCTACAAACTATTTTCTCTCATAAATAAAATATATTTTATTATTATGTCTATAATTATTTATGGGTAGAAACTTTGACAGTTATAGCAAGTGTTTAATTACGTCTATATGCAAACATCCTATAGGCACGTACTACATAGATATCTCTATGATATACGATACAAGTTATCAGCAGGAAGGGCAACAGGCGACACTAAGTCTGACACTTTCCCAACCTTATCTTAACTAATGGTTAGCGCGGAGACTTAATAATCTCTTTAGAAATTATTTATATTATATATGCACAGATGTGACAACTGTAATTTATAATAAGTATATAATTACATACAAAAGTGTCATTTGTTTTTCTTATTTATTAGTTATCAGACATGTTAGTTTCACGCTTTTTTTCCGCATAGCAGACAAATAGGAGCTGTCGAATCCTAGTCCAAGAAGTCCAAGAAGGAGATACATGCTTAATTTTTGGAACGTCAAATAAATTACCATCGTTTCGTTAATGGTAATAATGCCTCAGACCCGATAAGAACCGCCGCAAGACAATTCGTTCTCCACTTACTGCACGAATCCATATTGCTTGTTGTGACCACGCCGAACGCAACGATAAAGTACATTAAATAAAACCTTTTTTCTTTATCGAGTCAACTGAAATGTACTCGTTACTCAAAACTAACGTTAAATGTATGATTAAAAATATGATGCATAGCTAACGTCCGATGAAATCTATGTATTGTCAGAATACTATAATCTTATTATAATTGAATCCATTTACAGCGTCTGACTGTAATCGTGATGATTGTGGGTTCTATCCCCAGTTAGGAGAATGCTTATGTTTTAATTATTTTCATTTCCCTGTTCTTGTAAGACAAAGCGTGGTGTTTCCCCGTTCACGCAATGACTAGAATTTTGACGGGAAATGGAGAACGGAGTGTCTTGACACTAGTTTCTCTCGGCTCGCCACTTTGCGAGGCAAATCGTGAAGCTGTTTATATTATATTCAACACTATAGTCTGAAATATAATTTTGTGAATATTGCTTGTATTCATTGTGCAATAAAAATCAACCCGTTAATCAAATAAAAATCATTGTGCAAGAAACATCTAACTCATATTGGAGCCCATTTTGTATTTATTTACGTAAGAGTAACGTTCAAATTCGACAGATTTCAGACGTTTATAGTTTGAAAAAAATATATATTAAAAAAAAAAATAATATTCAAAACTTATATTGACTTTTTTAAATAATATTCCCAACGAATTTCACGCAAAGCCCAGCCTCTACAAAGCCAAAAATGTTGCCAAACAAACACTTCGTAAGAATCATCCGCTATAATACAATATAAGATTTTATTACGAAACGTTGTTTGTATAAAAGGATTTACGCGATAATTTATTACATTCAATATTTTATATTAATATTAAACAGAATGGCTTGAGTCGTCATTTATTTTGAGCGCAAATATTTTGCTGTCGAGCTAATAATATTCCGTTTCTAAAAATACATATCTATGATATATAATTGTTTGGTATGATATTGTAAGTAGACGAGTAATCGCCGTATTATATATAAAAAATGTTCGAGAAAAACAAAGAGATATGTTGTAGGCTCAGATTTTATAGAATATACATTTCTATGAGACGATAATTTCACCGAGTGGGAGTCGTACCCACAACCAATCGCAATTACAATCACGGGCCGTCCCACTGCGCCACTACGGCCTCAAATATACGACTTAGTTGAGGACAACAACTCGCCCTGCATTTAAATTGTGTTAAAATAATTATTATGTACTGATGAGGAAAATGTATTGTAAATTGATATTAGCATTGTAATTATTGCGTTAGCCTTTGTGTGGCAGTCCGTCCACGAGGCATTTATCAAATTTAATTATACACTAGCCATTTGATCTAAGCAATAATCACGTTAAAAGATTACTAAGCCAACTAAAAAAATTAAAAGTTAATAAACTTGTCATCTTATTTTATTAAAATGGGTAAACAAATCTTGGTTTTTTATAATCTAACCATAAAAACGAAAAAAGTTCAGAAGAAACGGCGGTAGTGTGTATTTTACAGTTCCATCCAAAATGTTACCTTTAAAATCGAATCTCTTAATGTTGTCTAAACGCCCTTATTCATTTTTATTACACCATCCAATTCACAAATTGCATGAATTTATCCAAAATTATGACAAATATTGCGCAATTGTCCTCTAAATAGGATTTTCCAAGAAAACCTAAACAAAACCGCAGTCGGTGACTAGTTCAAAGGCAAAATTATTCGGATATATAATACATACTTATATATTATTAAGAAATGTAGAAATTTAGGTAAAAATTAACATGTCTCAAGATACGAGATGGCCGTCACGTAGGAGCTCGACTGCTGTGACTCAGTGGCGAACGAGATTAATTGCACTGATTGTGGGAAGCGGTGTAACTATGAAAGTCACGCGACTCTCCGCCACTTGCCGTGGGTATTTAAAGCGATTATTCAATAAACAATCTATATTTATCTGTTTAGACATAACAAGGTAAACTACTAGGTTTCCTCTTCAGTAATTTAGAAGACCCTGAGGATGTTCTATATATTGTGGACAAAGGGACAAATATGAATAAATTGTTCTATTACTATTATTATTAATTATAGTTACAAAGATTATATATAATATTTTTTTTCAAATACATGTCAAGACACTCCATCCTCCGTTTTCTGCCCTAACTCTAGACTCAAAGCCACGCTTTGTCGTGTTCAGCAGGGCGGAGAAATGAAAATAATTATATATTATTATAATTTCAGCGAGTGGGAATCGAACCCATAACTAGTCGCGCTAACAATCAGAAGCTATTGCCACTGCGCCTAGATGGCCTCTTATATTATTATTATTACTATTATTATTTATTATTATTACATAGATTATATTAAATTCATTTATTAATCAACATATATAAAACACATATCCGATATTTACGTACTTCTTAAATATAAATATCACGAATAGGATTTACACCTATATGCATCGGGTACAGCAAAACAATATTTATCTGCATAGTCAAAAGAACAAAATGTAAAATTTTTTTAATATTTAAAAACTTTTCTACATCTTAATTTCCACATTTCTCATAAACTAGACCAAGAACTACTCCTACCGTGAAATAAACCACTATTCTTATCGATTTTCTAATAAGGATTATTGCTAATCATTCACTGAATCATTTTGAACTTACAATCACTGCATACAATAATTGTTAAGATTACATCCGTTACTGTGTCTTAATAAGAGGAATATTTTCGTCTATACTATACTATAAAGTATAGTAATAAATTTCCTTATACAAAGTTATTTTGAGGCATTCATTATTGAATACAAATTATAGGTCTTCATGTGTAAGACGGAAGACTAAAAGTAGGCATCTGAACTTTTATCTAAATATTTAACTGAATGCACTAGAGGCGCAGTAGTAAAATATCAGATTGCTTTGTCATTTTCAGCCTCACTATATATTCAGCATAGCATGGCTGGCAATTAAAAGTGTCAAGACACTCTATTATTTGCTTTACGCCTAATTTCAAGACGGTACTCAACGCCAAAAACGTATATTATACAGACAAGTGCATCCCAATTAAGTTAGATAAACGACGTTTATGTACGATTCAATATACTTCAACCGTATTACGCGTATATTTCGGTGTCCATCCAATTAATCAATTGTTAATTAAATATGTTTAATCTGTGGTCACGCTTAAAATAGTTTCATTCAAAATATGTAACAATCGCAAAAACTCCCATTAAGTCGACGGGGACGTTTAGTTAACACCGATCGATTTCCAATACACGCAGAGTGACTATTTATTACATTCTCCGCATATCCTAAAAACGGCGTAAATATAAAAATATTAATTACAACGCTAACCTCGTAGTTGGTAAGAATTCATTTCACATTATCTGGATAAATCGGTATCTATTGTCCCTGACACTAGGGGTCAAATTAAGGTTCTCATATCCGTATGGTGAAGCGTAATGTTCTATTAAGAGACGTTCATTAGTGATATAATCGTGTACGTTAAAGGTTTCTCTAGATTGCTATTGCTCATAGATGGCTGCTACTCCATTTTTACTTTAGATAATATATAAAATAAAAATATTCAAATTTTATTATATTGCAAAAGTCATTGAAAAATTACTTTACTTTCTCCGCTCTGGTGTTAAGACAAAGTGCGGCGTTGATTTCCGTATCGATACTACGGGTACTAGCAGGGTCGCAGACACCTGTCTCTGCTATAAGGTATACTATAACTGTAAATATTTTTTACAGTCTAATTTCATAAAAAAAAAACCACTTTATTGTTCTATATAATAAGCTATAATATAACTTAGCATCCGTGTTAACTTATGTTCGTGGGCTCAAAACTAATATAGTTAAATTTTCTTTACAGGCTAGTTAAAAAACTAAGCAAAATTAATATTAAAAATACAAACTCACCCTGTCGTGAAACTTCTGCGCGTCGTATTTCCTTTCCGCGCATAAATTATAAATCATGTAGTGGCCTTTGTGCATCTGCTCCAGGAACCTGTACACCTCGTCTATATGGTTCCTGTATACACCTTCCAACTTCTCCGCTGGGAATCCCATTGCTATTATCCTGTCTGTTATATCTGGGCATTTTGTTTAAGGAAACAGGTGGAAAAAAAGATAATTGACTTTTTTGTAAAATAAATTATAATTTTATAGACACGTGTATTTTTTTTTTAGTATACCAGATTAATGATTAATATGTCATTTATGGCGTTTTTTTCTTGTATCTTTAACACGTTATTAGAATTATCAGCATCCACGATGGAAAATATCTATAACTTGCAGTAATATATACATAAAATAAATTAAAAAGTTTAATAATCTACACATACAAATAAATAAAATTGGAGTGTCTGTCTGTGTTATTAAAATAACTGATTATTACTAAATACATATGTATACACGGTACATATACGAGCAAAATATACTGTATTACATTTTTGTCTGTCTGGCTGTTTGTTCCGGGTAATCTCTGGAACGGCTGGACCAATTTTGACGGGACTTTCATTGACACATAGTTCATGTAATAAGAAATAACTTAGCCTGCTTTTATTTTAGAATTTCACGCATATGAATTCACGGGTACCGCAAGCAATAGAATATAGAGATAGAATTTTTGGTACAAAATATCAAGAATTTTACAACTTTTTGCAGAAATGTTATGGTGCTCCGTAGCAAATAACCTTTAACACAAACGTCTTAATTACTATTTACACAAACAACTTTTTAATACTGTGATATAGAATATTCTCAGACGTTTCCTAGGATCCTACTGTAGAAGAGTACATATTGTCCCATGAAAGTGTAAGCCTATATCTAGGTAAAGCCTATATCTATTTTGGTAAAATCATTAATATTTTTTAATTTTCAAATATTTTTTGAGACGCAAATGTCAATATGTTTATTTCCTTAAATGTTTGAATTTAGGAACCATTGGGGACTAAGTTGTATGCACGAATAGCTTCTGTAAGACAAAGATAGAATAAATAGCGGCTGCATTACCCCAAAGTATAATGCCATTAGACATAATACTATGAAAGTAGTTAAAGTAAACAAGGAGAGCCGTTTTCACGTCAGTTAATAATGTAACTTTTTTTAACCGCAAAGGCTGCCGAGCTAAGTCTATTCGCAGATCCATCAATCAGTCCCCACTGTAATTTGGAATCAATGGTGATAACGAGAAATAACGTAGAATCAACAGAATCCACGGCTTCTCCATTCAAAAGTACATCGGGTTTAACAATTTTCGTGTTTGGTGTTCTAAAAATTATACATTTCGTTTTTTTACTATTCAATAGTAAGTTATTTGCACTAAACCAATGTATTGTTTAAGAGAGAGGATTATTTACATCGTCATATACGTTTAGTCGTCCTTTCATTTTTAATATCAATGAAGAATCGACAGCAAACAATACTATCTCATTGCTCGTTCCAGCTAGGTATGTCAAGTCATTTATATATATAAAGGAAAGGAGGACCAAGAATAGACTTCTGTGGGACCCCCATACTGACTACTGCCCCAGGAGATTTGTTGCCATTCACATCCACCCTCTGAACCCTGTTAGATAAATGAGAGTTCAGAAAATCGAGAAACCTCTTATGCCGTAATGGTTTAATTTCATGATCAATGTAGAGTGCTGCATGCAATTAAATGCTTTGGACAAGTCACAGAATATTCCAAGAGCATCCCACGATTCCTCCCAAGCCACATACATACTCTTTATGAGATTGATACCAGCATCGGTAGTTGGGCGACCTTAAGTGAAGCTATACTGTTTATCACGAATCAGATTATCTAAATCAAAATGCAGTATTATTTAATTTGAAACAAGTTTTGGACAAATTTTATTTAATTTTTTTGGTGGAAAATTGTTGGGATCGGATGAACTACCCGATTTAAATATAAGTATGACTTTACTAAATTTAATTAGGTCAGGAAACAAACTTACTCTATACAATTATTAAATATAGTAGCGAGGTGAGGAGCAACAAGCCTATCCAGCCAGCAAAGCCAGCAACCTATTATATAACTAATCAGCTAGACAGAAATACCCAATAAATCTGAAGTTTTCTTGTAATCCAGGAATTTAAATGTCTTAATAATGTATCTTGAGTTGACTGATTTAAATTTAAAATCTACATTACAAATATACGAGTATACGCTCTCCTTAAGTAATGACCTGGCGACGGTTGTGGAAGATATAAGTGTTTTAGTAATTGAGACGAAGAATCTCTCAAATGTACACATATTTTCTCGATCAGAGCTAGTTGTACCATTGTCAAGTTTCAGTCTTTACAGCTTCACAATTTATTATATTTCATTTCATTTTAATTTTATCAAAAGAATTTTTAATTTTGTACTTAATATGCAAAGCTTTTGCTATGTAATATACTTTTTAAAATATTTTTGAATAGTTCCTAACATTATTATTAAATGAATTTGTGGTTATATGTTTTTCCATTATAAAGTTCTTATAGCCTTTGTTTACTCATATGAATTCCCACAGTAGCCTAATTATTAATTGGCAAGAATCTCTTCGAATTGTTTTCGAAGTGATACATTTACTTCGAAAACAATTCGAGCATTGAATTTATTATTAATAAAATTGAAAAATTTACCATATGACAAGTTGGCTTATTAGCTTATTATTATATTTAAAGTATCTTAATTTTGCTATTATATTACTTCTAAACTTTTCTATACGACCTATTGCCATCGGTACACAAATAATGTTATGACTTTTATTAATGTTTTTTTATACCAAAGCAACAGGAAGCCAACTGTCCGTAATGATCGTAACTTAACATACTAATTATATTTTTCACTTGCTACACAGTTTGTAATATTAAAAAGCCACCACTAATTGGTTTTCTGCTGAAAATACTAGCTTCTTGGCGCTCACTGTTAAAAATGGCCTCAGATCTTCGAAGCCAGTGAGTGCTCTGTAATACAAATTACATGGATATTATTATAGTTCAAGAATATCTGAATTTCTTAGTTTTAATCAACATAATTTTTGATGCACCATGTTTGTCGTTATCATAACAAATTGTATATATTTTAACATCTCGTTTTCTTGATTTTTTTTAAATTATAGCCTGAGAAATGCACGTTCTCAAAAATATTACATCCGTAACTGAAATTATCCGAAACTAACGGATAATCCGAAATCATTTTATATGCGTTACCAAAACCGTGTATAGTGTCCTTCCCAAATTCTCATTCATATGCGAAATGTTGCATTCTTAACATGCCTAGTATTGTAACTGTCAAATAGTAGTGAACGTCACAAAAGTGAAAACTGCGCAACCAATAACGCATTTATTTTAATGTTTTTAGTTTACTAAGATATTATAAAAGGCAAGGAGAAAGCGTGAAGCTGCATAAGAAGACATAATATTCAAGTATCTACAATATAAAAAACAGTCGTTCCATTACATTTACATCACACTTACATACACCAGATTGTTCTACAGTAATCTAGTAAGTTACTGATTGCTTTACAAATTTGTGATAATATTTCGCATATTCTAACATGAAAAAGAATCTAACTTAGATCAAAAAGAGACAAATTTAGAAGACGGCCTTCTCTCTCCTCTCTCCTTATCCTGCTATAAAAGACGGCATATACTAATTTTTAGAAGGATAAGGAGAGAGTAGCGACAAAACACTCTGGTCTCCGTATTCCGCCTGAATTCGAGATCGAAATGGAAATAATTCAAATACAAAGTCAGGCGCCGTTCCACTGCACCACGTCAGCCTCTGACAAGTTTTTACTATACAATATCTTTCAAAGTGTAAGTTACAATTAAACCATGCAGTCAATATTAGAATACACGCACGCATAGCACGTTGTCGTAACGCGTACGGTCGCGTGGGTCAAAACTAAACAGTTAGTGGCACCGTTCTACGCCATGCTCAGGTACCCAACACGGGACGAGTGTCGACTTAAACCTATTATTGCCACTCAACGTTCATAAATGTATTTGCATATAAAAGACCTTTAGAGACACAGGGAGGTATTTAAAATTTGAATATTCACATAATAATTTGACGCTAGTTCAAGATTATAAATTATTAAAATATTAATAGGACATGTTTGCTACAACTGTAGTAGTACAAATTATTATTTTTATTATTTTTTTGTATATATCTATCTTTTGCATTTTGCAGAGTCATTCTGTTCTCCGCGTTCCGCTAATTTAATAATATGGCGAGTTTGGTTTGAGAATTCAAAGTAATTACAAGCGTTTCCCCCAAGTGAAATGAAACGTACAACCGGCGTGTACACTCGGTCAAGTCTCGAATGAATCCACAACAGCTTAAATTTATGAAAAAGGGTCAAAATTATAATAACGCCAGCTCTTGTAACGTATCCGATGATAGATATCTAATGTGTAGACCACGTGTCCGTAGTAAAAGATCAAAAAATATTAAAGATAAACCTTTATTAATACTTTAGCTAGGCACACGTTAACATTTTTTTTCTACCGTTGTAGAACGCATGGCTTTGCGGTCAGAGCGCTTGGACGATTTCCAAGAGGCGTGGGTTCAAATTCCGCTGCGTTCAAATTTTTATACGTTTTCAAAAATATGTTTTTCAATTTCCTAAGTGTGTCAAAAATAGGCACACATTAACCAAACTACGAAACCGAGTATAATATTTTGCCTAATTGTCCTCCATTGGCCGTCGTGGCACAGTGGAACAGCGTGTGACTATAAGCACAATGATTGTGGGTTAGATCCCAACTCAACGAACGATCATATTTAAATATTTTTTATTGTGTAGCTCTGGCCAGACAGCTCGACACGTAATGTCTGGTATTCGGACGGAAACCGGAGAAAGAAATATATTGACACTATGTTCTCTGTGGGACACTGTTATAGAAAAAAAACCGTGAAGCTGCATCTACATTCTATGTGAATTGCTCTACCAAACAAAACATGTGTAGATTAAACAATATTTTGTGTCCATCTCTCATTTAAGATGAGAAAAATCTATAATAAAAATACAGTAAGCTACCGTTACCTTTCTTAGTGTGCATTATACAATGTATAATAATAATCTCTTCATTTAAAGAGCAAGTTTTACTATTACTTAAGTAGTAACCTACTTACGATAATTTGCGCAAATTTAATTAAATTAAACAGACAGATAAATTAGCGTAATATGTACATACATGGGTTTACTGCGTAAAAACATGTTCGTACATAGCTTAGACCAAATTTTTATGACTAACTTGAATGATTAACCAAATTTTAGGCCTATAGGTTTTTTTAGCTGTCTAGGTGTGTATATATATATATATATATATATATATATATATATATATATTCATTTTGCTTTTATTAAGTGTGGTAATTTGTAAATGTGGTAAATCTGACAGGTAAAATAAATTACCAACATCCACGCGTAATTTATATGTAGCCTTCAGTGTCAATTAGCTCTAAGCACAGTCTAAGTATTTTTTTTTACCTTCCGCAATTTACGTGCATAGACAGGCTTGGTGATTGAAACGAGACTTTGTTCTCTTTTATTTATCACATTACATACATAATGTTCAAACACGGAACACAACGCCACCCACTAAAGGCTTGTGCCCTAATTAGATTTAAGTAAAGTTACGTTACGTCATAAGAGTAGTTTTTTTTCCAGGATTCGAACCTGTATATCCATGAGACATATATCAACTACGCCATTATAAGTAAATTTGCAAATAAATCTCAATACTTTTAGGACATACACATCCATAAATACGACCTTCGCATTTAGGCCCCACCGTGTAAACTAGTCCAGGGCAAACATCAATACATACAGCGTATTATATTAAAAACAAATATTTGCTTCAAGCAATAAAAAATAAACCTGCGACCTGCGTCATAGCAGTCAGTGCTAAATGTTGTCAATTAAACTAATAAATACTAATTGTTATTTATTCATTACTAGAGGAGGCTGTGCACAAAATGGCGAAATAATCTGTCATTGCCCAAGTAATATAAAATATGGAGGCGATGACCGGACAGGTTGCGTCACATCGATATAAATGATAGAATGCAAAATTATTGGAAAGTTTGAGGGCGGCTGATATGATTTAATGCAGAATTTATATCTTCACATTCAATTTTTATTATAATTATTTAATTATTTTTCCGGCAGAGAACGAGGGCACTTGATGTAATGACACTATTACTAGCTCTCCAACTGAATTCGAGACATTGCTGGTTGAGTGGCGGAGCTCAACGTCGCACTTTGTCTTGCCAGCGTATGAATCTTCTAATGTAAAAAACACAGTTCCCCAGAGTGGGGATCGAACCCATAATCATCTCGTTTATAGTTGCACGTTGCCCCACTGCGGCTCAATAGCTAACATACGTATACATATATGTGATAATCATTTATAGTTTGCATATACAAAAGAAACAAGAGAAAATTTAATAATAATTAATCACTTTACCATATATAGATAAAGCCTTATCACACTAAAAGTCATTTGTTAGAAATAAATATAGGAAATAATATTTTTTTGCGACGGCAGCTGCCAGTGCACATTTAATTAGGTATAATAAATTGTATTTAATTATTATTACTAATAGAAAAAATGGCTTATCAGTACTTATTCTAAATGGAGTAGAATTTGTTTAGACCCGGGTTATTATACAAATTGTTAGAGATATTAGCTATATGACGTGTGAGTACAACATATAATGCATAGGTATATGTAAATATTCATACGAATAGTTTAGATCAAACCTAACTATGAGTTCGTCCGGATGCGATAAATTTGAAATTGTACAACAATCCGTATAGATAGATAGTGATGACTACGTGAAGGACGGCAAGTGGAAATGAACAAATGGAGGCTTATTTGTGGCACACCGCAAATTTCAATATATTTAAAAGGCTTTCGCATTAAAATATAATGTATTTGTTTCCACTACGTTTAATAATCGGCTTTTATCGTGGAAGCTGTTTTATTAAATCTGTCATAAAATATATGTTATATTTTGCTGGATATGGAGAGAGAAGTTATAAGTCTGTTCGTTTTCCTTTTTCCGCCCATTTTGATTACAAGAATTGAACATTATGGGTGTTGGAATTGAAAGCTGCATTTAACACTAAACGTTATATAAAGAGCTTTTATTGTCAAGTTTTATTCCTCTAATTCTATCAATGTTACGATTATGAACTTTCAATTTTACAGTTTATTATGATGCACTTAATATCAATGGTTCTACTAGAAATGGCAATTCAATCTCAAACTTAAATGCATCAATACACTTTATATATGTGGAACTCTTACATAATATGAATTTAAAAATAAAATCTGTACATGTTTTTAAGTAAAGTTCAACTAAAAAGCTTCACTGTTTCTCCTGCAAGGTCTGCCTTGCTACTATAGTCGCAGAGATCCTAATGTCAAGACACTCTGTTCTCCACTTTCCGCCCTGAATCAAGAAATTAGTAGTAGTGTTGAGTGGCTGAGCTTAATGCGGCGCTTTGTCTTACCAGCGCGGAGAAACGTAAATAATTTAAATTATATTCCTCCCAGTCGAGTCGAACCTACGACCAATTGTGTTTGCAGCCACAGGCAGTCCCACGGAATGTCACAAACAGACAAACAGCTGACAGCAGCACAATCTAACAAAATGCAAAACAAATTAGTTTCCAATTGCTATATCAAAATGTATATATATATATATATATATATATATATATATATATATATATATATAGCCTAATTTATTAATTTTCTTACGACCAATATAAAATAAATTTAAATTACCATTCTAACTGTATATGGCACATCTACAGACTTCCAGTTACATTATATATAATATTATATAGATACAAATAAATATTTTATACATATATAGTTATTTTTATAGCTAAAAAATTCCCCTAGTAACAGCAGGCAGCAGCTCCGCTATGCGCCTAAATTGAAATTCAAAAATTGGGTGTTAAGTGGTAGAACTTAACACCGCGTTACATCAAATAATTTCAATATAATCATTCCCACCAGTGTGGATAGAACCCATAACCAAAATGTTTACAGTCAGGCGCTGTCCCAATGCGCCATGTATATTATAATATAATATAACGGTTGTAATAAATTTCCGCCTCCCAGCCTTTTGTTGGCCTCTCACACCTCTAATTTACTTTCAAAAATAAGTTTACGATCGCTTGGCTTTAAAATGTGGTCCAAAAAATATTGGGACGCTAGAAACTTTTATCTCAACATCTAACAGGAATGTGGCTCGTTTTATTTAGTAGTTTAAAATTTTTCGTACACACTATACGTAAAATAAACTTTTTTTTTATTTATTTGCAAAATATCGAAAATCCTTTGTAATTTTTTTTAAACGATTTGGTATTGTAAAAGTAACAGACACTTATTACTGCATTTGTAACATTGGAATAAATAAATTAAGTATCACTTATAATAATTAAATTATTACTTCGTAGATATAATAAGAAATTGTACGATAGTAGAAGTTTTCGAGTAAAAAGTTTCATAGATATAATAAAAACTTGTACGATAGTAGAAGTTTCCGAAGTAGCAGAGGAGAAAACTCGTTTTCTACATTAAAATTTCGTTTAAAAATCACATATTGTTCATTAAAAACACTAAACTGTAATACGTGTTACATCTATCTACTTTGTTGCTCTAATGACGTCGGCAAAAGAAAAAATAATGCTAAAATACTGAGAAAGCTACGGCAAAGTCGGTGAAGCACTTTGCCAATATTGACAGATGATTTATCTGCATATTTTGTTGAAAGTTATTTAATTTCACAAGCTCTCCAGACGCAGTTAACATAGAAAAAATTAATGAAGTTACGAAATGGCGGGGCGGGGGGATGTGACGTAACACCTGGCTGGAATACGAAATTAAGGCACTGTACACACTTTAATATGTGGATTCATTAGTCATTTATAATAACGTACACAAACGAATCTAGTTTGTTACATTCGCCCTGAAATATCAATATTGTTTTTGTCTAAGCACACATTTCACGTGTGCTGTATTTCACTTTTTCCAAGAGACGCGGGTTCGAATCCTGCTACGTTCAAATTGTTATACGTTTACTATAAATATTTTTGTATTTCACTTGTTACATTAATAGGTACTAAATTGTTTTTTAGACATTGAGATGAAGACATTTCAAGCCTATCAAGAAACCATTTGAATTTGTCTGTCCGTACACGACACATGTTAATAATAAAAAATCGGTTATTTTTTTATATAGCCTAATGAGACACAAGATGCGGATAGCCAACTCAACACATAATAACTCAGTTCTGACGCAAAATGAGTACCGCAGTTATATTTCACTAGCCTCTAAATGCCTGCATCGCAAAGTGGATGAGAAATATAAAAATAAAATTGACTCCAAAAAGATAAATTACGGTAAAAGTGAAGACGAAGCCTAACTTTTGTTAACAAGAACCTACTTTCATGGGGATCAGACCCAGACAAATGGCTAGTTGCATTATGCATATTAACGGCCGATTATGAGACGAGTTTCCTGTTCTCAAAAGCATTTTAAGTAATGATAATCATATTTTAAAGATTACAAGCGGCTATAACTGTCAACAGAATTATGACATAAACATAAAACATTTTTCTGTAAAAAATTTTTTGTGGAGCTTATTTATATTATCACAAAATACGTTAACGGTAAATTAATTTATATTAAAATTGTTTGAAACAATATTATTCTTTAATGTGTCATCGAATTTCCATACTTGCTGCTGCCCTAGATTTCACTTTGTATTCTGTAGTGGTAAGTGGCAATGACCATTCTTAAGCTTTTTCTTAAGTTTTAAAATATAATTGTGGGTATACTTAAAAATATCAGTTTGTAAAATCTGCTTATTCACTTAGATGGGTATTATTCACTTTTATAGTGTCCTACTTTTTCTTACAAAACGTACATATTACACTTTAAAAAAAAACTAAGATTTTGATCGCTTACAATTAATGGCTGAATTTCGATACCACATGTCGGACATGCTTTATCTCTGCCCTGCCTTGTCATTAAGTATAATTTTCCTAATTCTATATTCATAACTCCTAAAGTTCGTTAAGTATTTCGTAACACTCAGTTAAATTAACTATTTTGAAGCAGTTTAAATTCAAAATATAACTTAATTAAACGCACTTGGCTAATAAAAATCATAGAAAAAATATATATAAAGATGGACGCAACGTCTCGAATTGGGGGAGAAAGGAGAGAACGGAGTGTCTTGACACTGGATTCTATCTACGTACTAAAAAAAAATAGCGGAGAAAAGTTGCGTTTTCCTTGTATTCACTTGTCCGCTGGACGTTACCTGTTTGTTAAAGCACGAGCTAATCCTAGGTTTTGCTAACTACCGTCTAAAGTGCTATTCAAGTCGACTGAATACGTATGACAATGTAAATTTTCGCGAGGTACAGTGTAAGAGTGTAATTACGGAACGACATTATGCACGATTCAAATTGAAAGTCAGTGTAGAAAAGCTTATTATTAAATATATATTTAAAACATTGTTGAGGTGTTTGAACCCTGCCTTTTGAATATTATTCAAGTACTTTAGTCAAATAATTTATACGTTTATTGTGTAATGATGCAACTTTTTATATGCAATTTCCTTCAAAAAACGAAATTACAAATACTATAGCTAAGGTTAATCTCAAAATTTTAATAGGTGTTTCAGTAATTTACCCACTTCGTACAAGAAACATATTTTTAGAAAACATATAAAAATTTGTATGACGGGATTCGAAACTAACAACAATAAGTTATGTCCAGCTTACAGCCATTTTGAGAACGTATAGCTTAATTAGCTAGAGTGCTTAAATGATTTCCAAGAGTCACGGGTTCAAAGCCAACGTTAATATGTTTGTAAACGTTTTCTATAAATATAAATTCTAACAATTCAAAATATTAAAAATAATAATAATTAATATGCATTCGTTCACAATAAAGTGTATAATTGTATGTGTATATATATAAAAAACGCATAGAAAATTAATTAAATAAAAAAAAGAAATAAAACTTAGAAATGGCATACTTAAGAGATAGAAACGAGTAAATCATTCCGAGTTAATGTACGTCTAGTAATTGCATCACGCGAGCCGCGAGCTGTCGACGCGAACGAAATATTTAATGAACTTGCATTTCACGCTAGGGCCAAGCGAAACAAATACTATTAATAGCTATTACAATAAAAAAAAAACTTTTTTTCAGCTTCACGTTCTCTTTTGTCACCCTACTATGCGGCAAAGAGAATATACTCCGTTCTAGTGTCAAAACACTCCGTTATCCACTGTCCGCCCGTATCAAAAACATTGCGTGTTGAGTGGCGGAACTCAACCGCCGCGCTTTGGCTTGTAATCAGAGCGGAAAAAATTAAAAAGTCCGAATGGGAATGGAACCCACAAGCATCTCCTATACAGTCAGACACAGTCACACTGTGCCACGAGGGAAGAAAAAATGGATTAAGTACTAAATTAAATACATTATAAAAATAGTTTACGCCGTCGATGTGCAACTAAAGTCAAGTTAGTTGTATGTCGTCAATTATATAATATAATAATGGTGACGTCATCGGGGAACAGCTGGGATTATCTCTTTGTTCACGCGAGTAGGCAATGAATTCTATACTTAATCGGATAATATATTAAAAACATTTTTATTTATTTTTTGTCATTAAAAGTGTTAGTCACACACTTAGGATATGAAAAATATTTTAAGAAAACGTATAAAAATGTTTACGTAGCCGGAATCAAACCCGCGCCTCTTTGTAATTGTACATATCGCTTAGCAAATGCAGTTTTTAAAATAGACAGAAAAGTGAAGTGCCGAGTGGGTTATTCATATATCTCTATTTATCCCGTAAAATAGCGAGACATGACACATAATTAAAAAAATATATACACTTAATATAATTCTTAGCATTTAGATATAACGTTTTCAACAAGTAATATGTAAATTTTCATAATTTCTATACAACTGGTTATTAATAACAGGTAAATAGCTACGTAATTGTCGTTGTATTTTATTGTATGTTTACAATGCTTGCCTACTTCATGTTTTAAATTTATTTCAATATTTGAACACTTAATGTATTGTGTGCCATAAACATTGCATTCTGTATTATTGTAATTAAAAAGCAATCGTTATAGTTTTTTTTTCATAGAACCGTCTGCCAAGTATTAGAAAGTTTATAAAAAACATTAACAAAGTCCACAGGAGGGATTTGCGCCTACAATCATCATGTTACTGCGAACTACCAATAACAATTTGACAATATTGAAGCTGCTAAAAAATCAGAACGATCCATTTTATAAATTAGAATGTTGAATAATAAAATATCATAATCGCCACAAAATCGATAAACAATAAAAAACATAAAAGAAAAAAAGAAACCCTGAGAATTACACAATTCCATGTGTAAAGGAAAAGTGCAACAACCGAAGGCAAATCCAATTACCTACATGTACCGCTGAGCACTACATATGTAGACAAGGAGTTGTAGCCAGCAACTTCGTCTGCGTAGACCAAAAAGTTCTCGTATGAATTTCTAAAAACCTTGTCTTAATACTCCTCCCGTCAAAATCGGTCCAGCCATTCCATAGATGAGCCAGAACAGACAGACAGACAGACAAAAAAAATGTTAATTTAAAAAAAAGCGGTTATTTTAATATTACAAACAGACATTTCAATTTTATTTATTTATATATAGATGATATATATGTATATAGTTTAAGCGGCGCGATGCAAGCGTAGGCATAAGCATAATGACTCACCCCTGTTGACCCACATTACATTTATTCGACGTAACGCGTGGACCTTGTCCTTGGATATCAAAATTTATATTCGCGTGTTCCGCTGTAACTGTACCCCACTGTGTTTGTGAGGGCGTATTGTACGATTTTTGATTTCAATATTATAAATTGTTCGTTTTAAATATATTTAATGTTTTAACTTGTATATCAGATAAGTAAAAAAAATTGTTTGCAACAACAGTATAACTGTATATACAGTAAATTCCGTTTAAGACAATCGTCTTACGAAATCTCTAATACAAGGGATACAAGCAAATGCGCGTCTTAAGCGGATAAAACACTCAGTAAAATTTTCAGCGGTTTTATAATATGTACTAATATTTTTCACTCATATCTTAGCATACTGTATGTATATCATTCACAATTTGTTTATATAAAGTAACCTATTTTGACAAATAGATCTTGATGAATTTCCAATTTAAAAACATAATTTCTGCAATATATGTTGTCTACGGCTTGTTGGCAGTTGGCAAACGTATTTAGAAAATGTATAAAAATTTGAACGCAGCGTTTGAAAACCGTTCAAGCGCTCTGACCGTTAAGCCATGCGTTCTACATCCAGCTACGTCGAAATTCTTAAACGCTTATTACAACTTATATTTGTTGTTAGCATCTCTGTAGAGATTATTACAAATTTCTGCTACCCAAAGATTATTCTACGAACAATCGTTTGGCAAGAGTGAATGCTATTTATTCAATATTTTGAACATTTCGTTCATACATTTTTTCTAAACATGTCTTTTTCAATTTCCCAAGTGTGCGATTAACACTTTAAAAAATGTTAAAAATAGTTGGCAAACGTCGCCTGGACGTCCTGAACTCCTGTCATTATCACTTAGGGCCACTAATAGGTGCGTTAATGACATTTTCAATAGGATCCATAATTTAACGGATTTTAAAGTGCTTAATGTCATCTATTTAATGGGAGGATACTCAGTTCGGATAGCGTATTAAAAAATATCATATTAAGCGGGCACGTAACCTAAATTAACACACGTTTTGTGATTCAGGGGCGGACGTAAATTTATACATTGTGCAAGAATATTGTATTATAATTAAACATTAGAATTAAGTAAAATTAATATGTAAATCATGGAGACAGCTAAACGATATGTATTGAAAGAAATCCTATTTGTAATAATGTTTTCAGAAAATATAGGCTTACTCTAATATGATAATATATATATATTGTAAAACGGAGCCAAAACCGAATGGTAGATGTTCTGCCACGTAACCACAGCAAAAATTAAAAAAAAAGGCATAAAATAAATTTTGTACTACAAAAGCTCCTTAATTAAAACCATTTCCGTTAAAGTATATACATAGTAAACCATTAAAACTATAATTTAAGAAACTTAGATCACGAATAACTCAAAGTTTAAGGAGCAATTTAAGGGAACTTCGCCTAAACTTAATACTACTCTCAACTAAAACTTTCCTCTCCACTTTCAAAGACGATAATATCAGTCCGATGAAATAGTTTATCCGGAAAATCTTGGCAGCCGAAAACGGTCTTAATTGTATTTACGCATTTTAACTTGGGCGTTCAAATATTAAAATGTAATCTTGCCAAAAAGACTTTGGACACACAGCGTCTACATTACGAACGAGTTAAAAAAAAAGTACACAACACAAGTAAGCGCTGGTTGGGTGAAAAAAAAAAAACTGAAAAATTAACACACCAAAATCTCTAAATACATTTCGGATAGGTTTTAAATCTTACAGCTCTTTTATATTTCAACGAAACCTTTTAGTAGAAGTATGCTACCTTGCTTATTTAGGATTTTCAAAGAGTTAGGTTTATTTACCTGTAGATAGACCGCCGGTCCACTTTAAAAATCTTATATATTTACTAGTTAATATCACACTTAAAAGATTCAAGGGCTATCCGAGCTATCCAAAATGGACTGTTTTTAAATAAATAGAAAATTAATAACCAAAAGTCAGACCGTAATATCTCGCCCATCACAAGGTTCTCTCTGGATTATATTTTCACGCATACCACGGTAATCAAGGTAACAACACATCGTTCTAAACTATTCTGTCCTAAAGCGAGACATTGTGTGTAAAGTGGCGGAACTGGAATTGACTGAGAATCGAGCCCAAACCATTCACGAATAGTCCGAATATTTTGGCTGAAATATAGAGAATAAATTATAGATAAATGTAAGCAGACGACCAACACAAAACAAAACAGGCCTTGCGAACTGTATAAAGCAAGTTATAATTTAGAATCAAGTATTACAAACGTAATTTTGTGAACCGACTATAAAACTTAATTGTAAGAGCTCGCTCTTACACAGCCCAGTTATGTAAATCACACATTGTTGCTATGCGCGTTTAATTTCACTATTGAATGACGACCTTGAGATCGTTAAGTGTAGCTTTATAACAGAGTGCGATGCCCGTGTCGATGGCCAATGTTGCCAGATGCTTAAATCATTTTCTAATTATAATAAAATATATATATATATATATATAACGCTTGTATATTTCTATTAATTGTTATACTTATTTTTTGTTACACTTAAATATCCTTATTCTATAGATATTATTTACATACATTTTAATATAACAGTCACAAATAATTACACGTACATTATGTTATTTACAAGTAAAAAAAAAAACTATTTCCTCATTTTTGGGTAATTTATTAACTGCCAACACTGGCTACAAGTTAGAATTACGAGGCTGCACGAACGAGGCGTGTCAAGCATCTGTCAAATATTTGGCTGCAAAATTGTCACCTGTGTAAATACGGTAAGCTTACATTTTGCATGCAATTGTTGGAATTTTTGATTAAATAATTAAACACTTTTTCACAAAGATGATATATACATATGATATATATATATATATATATATATATATATATATATATATATATATGTATACATATTAAAAACGGTAGGTTATGTACGATATTAAGACGGTACAGCAAAATGTATTTGCAAAATGTATAATGTATTCATAAACAATTCAAACAACTCATTCTTCATTATAATCGTATCACGATATATCGATTAACCTTAACATAATCCTCAATATATTGTGTAGAAAGTAAAGTTACTAAGAGTATTAACTTCCTTCACATAATAAAATTATATACAAGCATATTTAAAATTGTACTGAGCACCATTTATGCAAATTTGGTATATAATAACTGAACGGTGTTTGTTGGTTCAAATCCACTGGAAGGAATATTATTTTATATATAATAAATTTCCAATCAGGGTCCTAGAAATAAGTACTTGACGTATGTCAATATTAAAAGGAATAAACATCTAGTATAATCAATGAATCTAAATATATCGGTTTTCATGTAATAGTAAACTATATAAGCTTCACGCTGTTTTGCATTTTCAGCAGAGCAAGCACAGAGAATGTAGTTAGTGTAGAGGCACTCAGTTCTCCTCTCTACGCCCGAATTAAAGGAAAATTGCGTGCTGAGTGACTGAACTCAATGAATTACCAGAGCGAGGAAATAAATCATGGGAATCGAACCCACAACGATCGCGTTTTCATCCAGACGCTGTCCCGCTGCTCCATGACGTTTATAAGCTAAAGCCTAAGGCGAAGCTCTCATAGATCAATCTCTATAAACTTTTATATTTCTCAACTTTTCTATACAAAAAAAATAAAAATATATGTTTAAAATAAGGTATAATAGACAAGCATGGTTGTGTTCACCAAACGCTGGTATTAAATTATAAAAAAATGTGCTTTTCGACGATAAAAACTACACTGGTTCATTTAGTGCGCGTATTGAACATCGACC
The DNA here is from genome assembly GCA_038994665.1 of Podotricha telesiphe. Classification (NCBI taxonomy): domain Eukaryota; kingdom Metazoa; phylum Arthropoda; class Insecta; order Lepidoptera; family Nymphalidae; genus Podotricha; species Podotricha telesiphe. Next base: position 114,093 of record JAOYRR010000299.1, on the reverse strand, counting down.
TTGGTACGAAGCGTGACCGAAGCTTTGCACAGTGTAATTTACTTATAGAGATGTTGTAATGCGTTTAATCATTTTAAACTCTCTGCTCGTAGTGTATTCTGTGTTAAAATTTACTTCGTTTTTATTTATTTAAGAATTGAAACGTATTTTTATTACAAGGCATTATAAGACTTTTCCTATTGTTTTATTTCCCTTTTTATAAAAAAAGAACTTATATTTAAAAAGTTTATAACTCTTAGGAGACGAAACGAAACGTCAAACATTTATTAGGAAAATTCTCTCGGGTCTCGAACTCGAACACTGTCAAATGTACGAACATTACTAAACGTATAAAAATACGTTTTCCAAAAATGTAATATTCTTATCCTAATTAAGTGTGAATAACATAAAAAAAATTGAAATAACCTTATACTAGGTGTCAAAATTGAATATGACTAAAATCGTAACGAAAAAAAGTATCGAATACAATAATAATTGTTAAGTTATCTATTTATAGTGTTTCAGATCAAGCCGCGGCCACACTTCGAATTACTGTCTATATAATTGTATAAAAACTTTGTTATACAAGTAGCCTACGAAATAAGAATTAAGTAGAACGCTGGGTTTAAATGTAATGACTCTGCAAAATATATACAATATAACATATTGGTTTTCCATATATGACAGTCATATAAAGTTATGTCTAATATTCAAATATGTACAATGTATGACTTTCCATCGTTTGTTTAGTATAGTGATTACTTTGTATAATTACATAACACAAGGTTGTAGGTTCAGATCAAAGTTAGGTTAACTTAATTTATCTTTTGACGAACGTTTCATCTGGCAATAATCGAATCGTCAATCGAATAACTTCAAATCTATCTTCCACAGATAAGCTTTTTTTGTAAATTTATTTAATTTCAAAGCTCTGTTACCATTACGTTTAAGTTTGTTTACAAAATCTAATTTTCAATTAAATTCTACAGTCTACTTATTTATGGGACTTAAGCACGCCATTTACACCTTAGAAAATTCTAAATATTTTCTATTGAGAGACTCAAATGTAGTATAGAATAGAATTCCAGTAGAAGTTACAACTAAAGTTACATTAACAGTATAACCTCAATTTTGTGTTAAACCTGTCTAAGAAATAAATTATGCCACTCACGGCTCTGTTTCGACCTCTGCCAAGGTTTCAAAGATTTCTAACTGCTGTATAATACGCTTGTAAAACGTATGTTTATCATTTAAAGCAGAGCGATAAAAACATTAACAAATAATTATGAAAATTAACATAATTTGTTAGAAGTTTTTTTTTTTGCTGTAAAGAATCATTTTGATAATTTTAATTCGTACTCTAATCATCATAAATATAAGTTGAACCGTCTTTACTTCACGTGAATTAAGTAAAAGACTTTGTTATTTATTTAAATAACGATGACGTCACCGAGTTTTGCCAGGCTGTAAGCTATGATTGTACGTTATTTCAAGCTTAATTCAGGGAAATATTTCTATTAGAGTTTTATCTATATATGTTTATACAAATAAATAAAAATGGAGTGTCTGTTTGTAATATTAAAACGGCCGCCTCTTACTACATGCATATACGCTATATATAGCAAAATATATTTTTTTATAATTTTTGTCTGTATTTCTATTTGTTCCGTCTAATCTCTAGAACGGCTGGATCGATTTTGAAGGGTCTTTCATTGGCAGATATGTCATAATGTCTAACTTATTTATTTAAAAATTCAACGCGGGCGATGTCGCAGTCACGGCTAGTGTATATATTATAAACTTCCGTAGCTGATGGACTGACAGACAACGACCAATCGCTGAAATATGGCATGTAAAAACGTATAGGCGAGATTAAAGGGTAGCCTAAATATTTGGCTTAGATAAAATAATAAAATCGCATTAACGAAGAAACTTTTGGGCGACAAACGGCTAACGGAGTGACCTACGACTAAATTGTCTATGCAGAAAACTGTGCTAAATTAAAAAAATAATCTTTAATTTGTCGATGGCCACTATACCTATAACGCAACGTGCCCTCCATGTTAGTCGTCTAATCGGTCGTCCAGCTTAATTATATACGAACACCAGTCTCATTTCTTATGCATCTCATGAAACATGCAATATTGCTCAATACCAAGTACAAATTACAACAAAAACAATCGTGTAGTGACTTAAGTGTTTGTAATTGATACCTTTATATTTTCATATATTTAGTATGGCTATTCGTAATTGTATTAATAAAAAAACTTATTAATTTCTCAGTATATAAAAATATAAATATATGATAATTTATTAAGAACATTTTTAATCATTTTATATTTAAACCAAATACTAGGCACGCGGAAGCTAAAGCGGAGAGATTTAGAAAAGTGGTGAACGAGTGTATTGACACTTAAGTTTTTTCTGACTACCGCTATCTGCTATGCGGGAAAAAGCGTTAAGCTAACCAAAAAAGAGAAGCGAATAATAACGCTCGCAAATTTCCATTAAACGATTTTCTATTAATGGTCTCTAATAACACGTTTACATTTTTAGCCATGAAAGTAGGCCGGAGTTTCTACTATAAACATAGGTTATAGTACTGGTAGTGACTAAATCTATTGAAAGTCCATATTAATATATTGAATATTCTATAAAAACGAGAATATGTTATAGAAAATAAAAAGGTCAAGATTACGTTCTCTAATTTCTGTACTAGAGTGGAGAAATTAAAATAAATAAATATAAGCATTCCCTGAGTAGGAATCGAACCCACAACCAATAACGATTAGAGTCATAGCCTGTCCTACTGAGCCACGATGGAATACATAATTAGAAAGTACGTGAAAAGAAAATGAAAAAATATTAAAAATATAATTATAAGGTATAATTTAAGGTATCTAAATTAATCAATAAATCATTTTAATCAAAACTATGCAGTGTAAAAGAAAAGACAACACAAATCCATAGACAATCCGCACAAACGACACTTGCGCAAGAGTCGAATGCGAGTTTACATAACTAAAATGGCAACGACCTTAAAATTACACGTACTAAATAAATCAATAATGTATGATTAAAATTTGTAACGTGATTATACCGCCATACGTGACCTGAACCGCAGGAGGTTTAAACAATACGCTTGCCAAAAAACGGTGCAAAACATTAACTAGTAGACATTGAGCGGTCAAACTTTAAAAAATCGAGTGTAAAGCTAGATAACGTGTTCCTAGAACAATCGGTTTTATAAAACTATTAGATTTTATAAAACTATTTAAAATATTTTGTAGACATTCAGTTAAAATATGTTACAAGTGTACAAAGACTGAATAAAGCTAATATCATTGTCATAATGTAAAAGCCCAGTAATACGGAAAATCTTAAATTTTACCGGTAAATCAAAACTAATGGTACAAGTCCGAAATGTTATGGGATCCTTATTCATTTCGAGCTTATACCTCGGTAATACTTATAGTTTATATCTAGGAAACACTTTCAAGTAAATTTAAGTGTGGAAAAGTATTTGTTAGGTTAGGTGAGCTTACAGGGAATTCGGATATTTAACATTAAACTTTAAAATTGTAGTGAAATTTCATAAAAGTACACACTACGGTCTTAGACGGTAATATTTGAAAGAAAAACGACTATAACCCGTATAAAAGACAATCTCTATATTATACACTTTTAAGTACAACTTCAAACAAATATAACTTTATTTAAGTCACAGGTTAAAAATATATTAATTCAAACTTGTCTAAATCTGAAGCAAAATATACGTTAACTAGATAAAGATAAAGAGCCGTTCCGAATTGATTTAGCATGTTCGAGATGAACACTGATTGCGCAAATTATTTAATAGCGGTTTGGTTCTGTACAAATATAAAAAAAAAATCGAAAAATAATAAGCTTTATGTAAGGCGGTAGTCTAAGAGAACCTAGTGTTAAGACACTCCGTTATCACCAGAGCGGAATTTATACATAAGCGTTCTTCCGAGTGGGAATCGAACCCCAGTAACGTATCACGTTTGCAGTCAGACGCTATCCCACTGCGCCGCCATGTCGTCGATATTATATAATTTTAAAATTAATATTTTAAAGTTTATATGACATAAAATATTTATATTACATCAGAAATGAAGCCCGAATCCATTACACATTATATACAAATCTCAACTCTAGCCACTGCACTGACGCAACAATTCCTTTTATTTACCTACAATGAATTCAATTTTCTTGCTTGCACTTAGCATGGCAGGCAGAGAGAACTCAGTGTCTTTAAACTGTTGCCCACTCATCGTCCAAATAAAAAAAAAGACATGGCGTATCGAGTGGTGGAAATCAACAAAAAACTATAGGCATTACAATAAAATGTACTGCGTGCGTATATAAGGAAATACTATAAATTAAAATTAAATTTTAGAACAAGCATTTTATTTATGACTAATAAACCCTACAGCAAGTGTTCCTCGTTCGTCATTTAAACAATATTATATTACGTCAGTTAAAACAATATCGTCAGAGGGATTCCTAAAATTAGCCTGTTAAATTGTGATAATTACGTACACAAATAATCCGTATAAGGTCATTCGGGTGTCACGACTAGTGTCGTAATCTATGAGGCGACGACGAGTAATAAAATATTATTTTGTTAGCTTACAATATATTAAATGTTATATTGTTAGCTTATAATATATAATATATTAAATAGCAGTATGCTAAAACAAAAGAATAGAAATGGATAGGCAAGAGGGAATATAAATAAGCAAAGCAGTAGCATCTCTACACATATAATAAAAATGTAACTGATCGCTGTACATGAAAAATATATATTATTCTGTTTGTCAGTGTGTCTATCTCAGAAACGGCTTAACCAATTTAAATGCAGTTTTGATTATTATATTTTGATAAGCTTCCCTTAACATTTAGTGTTTATTTCATATCAAATAAAAAAGCTATAACCATTAAAATTATAAATTTAAGCACATTTTGTGAATTTGTGTGTGAGAACGCGGGCAGGCGTAAAAACGAAATAGTTTAGTCGTGCAGCTTACGCAGGCGAAGCCGCGAGCTGGTCGCTAGTATTATAATATATTCTACAGCTATTAGCCAATTTGTATTACAGCATATAGCCATAAATATCGTACAAATTATAATAACTTTTAATTTAAACACTTTAAATTTTGAACAAATATTACTGATATAATAAAATCATAATAAAAACATTCCTAGAAAGACTATCAATGATTCTATACGAGTCGTAATATGTTTATAAAATAATTTGTTATGGGCGTGTAGTTTACGCAGGCGAAGCCGGGGGCTAGTTAGTTATATTTCTCAAAACTACCAACTTTATTAGCGTAATAACACACACAAGCTTCCATTTTTCTTCTATACATAACCGCTACTCGTTTATAAAGACTGTTAAAAGTATTATTAAAGTTTTGTATACATCTAATATAAATGAGCACACGGGATTTATAGTCAGATTTCAGGTTCATCTCTACATTATTGTTCGGCAAAATCAATTGTTTTTCCCATAATGAAAATGTACTACGAATATTATAATATGTAACCGCACACGTCCCAAATGTGGCACGACTACGTCAATTTAGTACGAAACATGAAAAGCAATACCGATAATAATATATCGCATTAAATCATAAATTTTCGCTCGCACAAACGGGTCAATGACCTATGCAGGCTGATAAAAGAACAGTGCATAATATATCTAGTGCTGAAACCTAGATATCGAATGTAACGGAAAATGATATCAAAAAATCCGCATTTATAAATAATTTTTTTATAGTACAATATTGATATAAGGAGACATGACGGTGTTGGTTTGTAATTGCTTCATATCATTCACTGTACTTGGCACATAGCAGCGTAGGCAGAGAGAATCTGGTGAAACTCCGTTCACCACTTTCTGACCGAATTCGAGACATTGCGCGTTGGGTGGCGGAACTCAACGCCGTGCTCTGTCTTGTACCAGAGCGAAGAAATGAAAATTAACGTGTTTTATGTATACTTTAAAACACATATACATAATTTGTTTGACGTATAAAAATTTGAACAAGCTGAACATGCCGAACGCATGGCTCCGTGATCAGAGCGCTTGGACGGTTTCCAAAAGGCGCGGATTCGATCCCGCTGCGTTCACATTTTTATACGTTTTCTAAAGAAATGATTTCGTAATACCTGTGTGAATAGCACTTTAAAATGTTTAAAGATACACATTGGTTACAGGTTCTAACAAAAGTTTTCCCAATTTGATTAAACAAAATGCAACTCATAATCATTAAAAAACAGTGATTATTTCTATGAAAAATTCGTGACAGAAAAACTGTTTGAATCATTGGATTTTCTATAATTACATTTTCTAATATCTTTTACTATGGTTAAAATAGTTTCATTAAAAACTTCAATTTATTGATTGAATTCAAGTGACGATATAATTTTATTTGATTTGCATACAAGGTTTATTGTAATAGTAATGGCCTCAACAGGACTAGCAGACCTTTAGATAATAATAACACTTGATATTAATAGATAAGTGTTCAATATTAATAAAAACACACTTATTAATTAGTTTTTTTTTGCTTTTATATGACTTTGTGTAGTTATTTAAAAAAATATTGGTATTAAGATATCTACTATACATGTTAAGAGAACCTTTAACATTTATAAAGTGTCAGTCGACAAAAAATGTTTTTTGTCTATGGAAGATATATATATTTATGGGGCATTTACCAATGTAATAGAAAGTAAAACAATGATTTGTAACTTTCTTTTCTGTTTGTGCACGCTAATCTCTAAAACAGCTTAAATTATAAATTTCAGCTAAGTTAGTGATTTAAGTAAAAATACGAGCGGGCGAAAAAACTAAATAGTTGGTTATAATCTTGTAGCTTACGCAAGAGAAACCGCGAGCGGGTCGCTAGTATATAAATAAAACTGTTCCGCTAGTCACTGAGCGTCCGACAGACGACACAGCTTCCTGAGTGTAAAAATTTGACATGTAGGTTTGGGGAGTTTAAGGAAACACAGAGAGAGGGTTTACCGAAACGGGAAAAAAAGTGGATTTTACGTTTTACAATAGCTACGGGAAATAGCAGGTCAAAGTCCGTGCAAACGAAGCTGAGAGCGACAACTAGTTCTAAACACTTAACAGGTACTTTTCAAATTAAATGAATGTTAAAGGTTATTAACACTTAATTAAATATTATATAAATGATAACACGCCTTGAGAACGAAATGGTTGCTCCAGTCTATTTTAAAAGTATCATTCATTGTCACTAATAAATAATTGGCAATTGTATGTTGACTTGAAAGAAGTCCCACTGAGTTTCTTGTGCCGGTGCTTCTCAGGTCTGAGACATTTATCTTTAGTGAACCGGCAGTAAATTATATGATGTTCAAAAAATGAAGCGCATGTTACTTTTTCTACTTTAAAAATTTAATATAGAAAAATATAAGAAATTACTGAATCTAAAAAAACCTATAAAAAAGTAAAGAACTAGCAAATATTTCTCATAATAACTGCATTTGTATTGATATTAATATCATCTTTGCTTTGGAATAATTAAGCATATTTTGGTATTTGAGAATACATTTAAAACAACCCAATGCTTCTAAAACTTTACAATATTTCATAGTCACAGTTATATCAAGGGTAACCTGATTGGTTAAAATAAAACCATTACCATTCATTTAAATATCATTCATAGCAGTGTAGTCAGAGAGAACCTAGTGTCAATACAACATTCTCGACTTTTTGCCCAAATTCAAAACATTGTATGGCGTAACTCTACACTGTGCTTTAAAGCCAAAGCATAAGAGTTCACAAGCAAAGAATTGAAAATAATTGAATTATAGAAATTCCCTTGATTGGGGATGGAAGCCACAACCAATTGTGTTAGCAGTCAGATGCTCTCCAACTGCACCAGGATGGCTAGTTAAAATTGAATTCCTAAGCTTTTTTATAAAACCATATTATATATAAATTCCATTAAAACCTATCTCGAATACAAAGCAATTAGTGAGACGTAAAAATGATTATTTAATGTATCAACCCATTTATCTGTTTTATCACTAAATACAAGAATATAAAGAGATTTACCGGGTCATTAAAAGATAATATTTTATTAATTTATTTTTATATACACTTCACACTTATTTACTTTAACATATGTATATTATATAATAGTTAATTATACATCTTGGTTCTATAGAAACTTCTTGATATGTAGTTGTATAAATTAAAACTTCTACAAAACACTGAAGTTTCACTTTAGTATTATAATTAATTATATAGCAGTTGGAAATTGTCAAGTACCTAATAAGCACTTAGTACAAGACATATGTAGTGCTTAGTAATGAATAATCAAGTATAAGTCAGACTAAAATCATTATTTTTACCTAAGCCCTTTAAAGTAGTTGTATATAAATGTTATTTTTTTTCAAATTGAAATTCACCAATTTATAGTTTAAAAGCTATTAAGATATATGTATGTTATCGTCAAAACCAAAATGCAATACAATTATTTATAATTTAAAAATAATAAATCAACTTTCTAATATTTTTATCTAGTCTAGACTGGCAATTACAAGTGATTTGTGTTCACATGAAAATAAAAGTTATATACCAATAGAAGAATACACTTTAGCTGTAATTATGCAACATTTAAACAAGTGAGCGAAAATTTCAAATTATAATGACATTACACAAAATAAATAACAAAGAGCCTGTGTGCATAAGAGAGAAAGTGACTTTAGTACTAGCTTTCTTCTTAACTATGGCTTGAAATTGATTGGCCTCAGGCAAACTAAAAATTTTGTGAGAATTCAATGATTCTTATCTATATAGAATCACCTATAATAATCAGATAGCACCACAGTGTATGCAGTATAATTCATGCTGTTTTAGATATAGGTTATGAGTTGTTGCTATGCAAGATATCATGCCTATACATAGACATCTATATATACGTACAATCACTATGGTTAAATTGAACTGTTTCTTTTTTTGTGTACCTAAGTTTGTACAGTACTAAGGTATTTTGGATGTTGGATTCTATTATAATTTGAATTTTACTTGTCTTCATGTGTTATTTAATGTTTACAATTGGAAATTACAACACAAATTCATTATTTTGAGCGTAATCTCGCGTTCTAACCTCAAATATTATAGTAGTTCTCATAGGTATGATATGCAGGTTATAGATATTTCCTATCGAATGCTAGCGAAACTACTGATAGTAACAGAGTCTAAGTACACTACCTATGCCCTGAATACTATAAAGACAGTACTTACCGAGTGCAATTGAGTTTAAACGTATTTCACAAACCTTAGTTATCACAGAACACTCACGAAAAAAGGATACATGCTAAATCCAAATTGAAGCCGTCCTTCACATATCGTTTCCGGCGCTTGCTCACCATGCCCTTGATAGGGTTGGTCATCTTGATGTTGGATATAGAGTTTGCCATGGCTGGCAAGTGGATCTGCCGCGGGAGCAACTCTGCCGCCGCGCCCTTAGCGGGCCCGCCCGCGCTCGGCACCCAGCGCTTCTCTGGTGCCTTTCGCTCGCGGCGCCGGCAGCTCACGCAAATACCCATAAAACCTCCGGCGCTCGCATGGGGCCGGCGGAGCGCGAGCGGACGCCGCTGCCGCCCGATCAGCTCGCGCCCGCCATGCCTCACGCGGTCTCCGGCCCTCCGGTCCCTCCGTGCTCTCCGTGCTCTCCGCGCGCGCACCACTCCGAGGCCGCCCGACACATATAGCACTCACGCCCGTCACCGATGCACGCAGCACGTAGCACACAGCACGCACTATCGCTACTCAACCCACAATTTATCTCGCACGAATGGCGTCCATCCTGCGTTCACACTAGATCCTAGAACACGACCGACGAGAAACAGTTGCACAAGAAAGAAAGATGGTTATGAATTTATGGCCGAAACTCTGAACGCCGTCCTGTTCGCACCCAGAATGTACGTACTTATCAGACAGAGATAAAACACAACCTTAATTTCTAGTAGTGGCTAGCTAGCTCTCTTTGTTCATTTAAGTTTCAAGTTTTACTCACCAGGTGTTGCACTGCTAATGTCATTTACCGCCATTATTTAAATTTGACGCTCTCAAATTTATTGGATTTATTTGAGGTTTAAAAACATTTTGGGTTTGCGGCATTTGTTGAAAATATTCTTATTATATATTTGTTATATGGTCAAAACCTATTTTACGTGTAAAAAAGCTTTTGTAAATTAGTATTTTAATATACAATATTCGTACCACATAGATGGCGTTACTTGTATCTGTGGTTTAAAGTGCGTTCACAAATATTAGTTTTAATAAATATTTAGCTATTTAAATAAAATACATAAATGAATAATTTGAATGATTTATTAATACACTTGACATGAAAATAAACTGAAAAAAAGTATGAACTTTAACTTAATTTTATTTTTTATAGAATTGCACTTCCACTTATTACATACTTAATTGAAATAATCCACATACTTCATTAAATGATAAAGTTATAATTCATAAGAAATATTTATGTATTCGCTTTGAAATTTATGACATAATTTTAATAATATCGTTTTTTTTCCTTCGTGTTGTCAACGAAATAATTTGTGTAACTGGCACGCTTGGAACTGAAATTACATTATTTAGTAAAAAAAAACCATTGGAAACTAATAATTAGACCTTGTAATCGAAATACTCAATAGAAAACTTACCTATTTACATATATACCAGCAACTATATTAACTATTTTCCCAATACTACATACTAAATTATGTTATAATTATTATTATTTATGCAGTTTTATTTCTCCTATTAAGCGATGTGTATAATTGAATTATATTGCACGCTTTACTATAGTAGTATCGACTATCGGTCTTATTCATGTGCATGTATTGGTAGCTGGCGTAAATAATTGTGTCGAATGCAGAGTGCAGACAGCCTGTTGCCACCTGACCTGCGCATACGCATCACATTACAAGCGTGAATTACAATTACACTTGTAATATATAATATATATAAACAGCTTATGGTCTGTTGATTACGATATATGTCGATATTTTAAGCAAATTATTGTATCTATATCATCTGGTTTAATTTTTTTTATTTATCTTTATTATAAAACGTAGGTGTAATAGTGTAAACGGATAAGCCATATAGCTATTGAGGATTTAAAACTTTATTGTAAAAAATAAAAATATTAATGCTAGTTACAAAATGTTTATTAGTTTCTAAAGAGTGCCAACAGTTTTTTAATAAAAATATATAATATAATGGAAATGAAGTACAATCATTGCCCACAGCGTACAGTGATTACAAACCTCAGAGTACAGTAGTTGCCCAGTGCCTTAAAATGACTAAATACTATGAATTCACGTTAAACGGAAGCAGCTATGTACAGGGTTAAGGATTCTCGTAGAGAGGTTGTTTAATTTGGGAGAGTAATCAACCTGAGGATGAGTGCAGCAGTGTATTACTGGCAGCTCTATATTATTGTTGAGTAGGAAAGGATAAGGACAGGACACATTTTGCTATATATAAAATATTTCATTGAACCTGTGTCAGACTTTCCAATTCCTCGGACTGTCGGACGTACTCATGTTTTTTTTCTGGCAATCATTGATAAGGATAAGCTATGTAACAGCATTAAACTCTTTCTGAAGCCGAAAAGGTCAATGTTGTTTACATTTTTTGCAAATTTTCCAGCTAAAACTTCACCAGTTTTAGACTTGATTTGAAAATTAAAAGCATCATCATCGGTAGGCTACCTATCAGGCTCCCGCTGTCGGAGGTCCCGAAAGATTGCTGAGTTCCCGTGGCCCCGGCCAGTGGTGGTCGAGGTGGAGCACAGTGAGGGTATACTTACGGCCTACATCTGCCAGTCTGGAGTCCCACATAGCCCCTACACGATCGAGTAGGTATCCGTTACGGATTTTCTCATATAAAAAAAGGATTGACTGACAAGACTGACATTTTATATTAATTGACGATACGAAAGTTCTTATATAGACTATTTGAATTAAGAATATTTTAACTATGAATCATGCATTTTTTTAAATATATGAATATATTTTAAATAAACGTACATAGTTATATACTTATATAGTATGAAGCAATAAATAATATCGTAAAAACTGTTTTACCACAAGTCGTGCTTATCATTGAAAATCGGGCTCAAAATTTTACCGCCTTTACCAAGTTACTTAGCTTATGTTAATATTTACTATAGTGTTATATTGTAATATTTTATAATATTATAATATTTACTATACTGATTTCTGAGTGTTAAAGGTGTTCCAAATTCCATACTGTAGTTTCAGACATGCAGGTAATATTTAAAAATTTATATATTTAATTTTTTTATTAGTTAACTATTTTTACGTAAATATATTCAATACAGATATACTATTTTTCTGGCTTATCATATCTAGTACCTAGTAGTTGATTTATGAAGTTGTGAAAGTCTACTAGACACTTAATCGAAAAAATGGCTGTTTTTCTTTTAACTCTTCTTATACGAGTATACAGCATGTACCCTTTTTCATAGCTTATTTATAACATATTGGGTATGGAAATTAAATAATAATATATCTTTCTATAATAAACCTTTTATTGAAGAGTATTCATTTTAAATTACGTTTAAAAGAAAATTGAATAGTTGGCTAGTTGTTGTTTTGTGATATAGAGGTATACCTTTCGAGTGTTGCGGTATGGCTTGCCTGAGTAACCAATATGGGAGAACTTTAGTTTCCCGCTTTTTTAAGCAAAGCAGGCATAGAGAACTTAGTTTCAAAAACTCCGTTCTTTACTTTCCACCCGGATCAGAGGTATTAGGTGTAGTGAGGCGGTACCCAACGCCGCGCTTTGTCCGGTCACCAGAGCGAAGAAATGCCGAGTGGGAATTGAACCCACAACCATAAGAAAAGATACTGTCACATTGGCCCGATGGCCCCTAACTTTCTAGTTTTACTTCTTCTTTTACTTGTGTAAAAGAACACCGATTCCTAATAATAGTATAATGAAAAAAGCAGAACTAGGATAAATAACATGTATGCACTCATTTTACAAGCAACAATCATAAATTGATAGAAATCAAACATTTTATAACATTATGGAAATAATATTTCACAGTCGGCCGGTCGCCTTCACACCTCCTGCGTAAACAATTAAAACAATTACACATTTACATAGCGGTACCTAATACCTATGTAGAATGTATATATGGCCATAATGCCTTTTTATGGATTACTTAAGTTGAGTTGCTTCGTTTTATTTATTTTGGTATATAGAAATTGTACATTGTAGTATATGTGAAGGAAGAGCTTGGAACACCATTTTACGAAAATTACGCGGACACGGCATATGTTAAAGTTAATTAATCACGAGAATTAAGACGGTTTTTGTTTATTTTAATAATTCGACTGTAAGTAAATAAATTAATATTTTAATTACGAACTAATATATTATGCCAATAGCTTTCTGCACTTCTCCATATTATACATTTTTAATAAGCTCATTCGACGGTCACAAGCCGAAGTTGGAATTCCGTATAGGACGCCTTTGCAACCGACCACACCTCAAATAGCACGTTATATTTTCGCAGGAATCGATCACCCTCTTATGGTGCTCACTAATTTTGTATTACCTACTTGCCCTTATACTAAAATCATATGAACTTTGATTCTATTTGGTTTTTTTTTTGTATCACAAAATTGAATGTTAGCCGTCTTTGAACTTTATTTTCACATTCACATTCGGAGTGCTAGCTGTTTGAAGTGTGTAGTTAAGTTAAGTAAAGTGACTTTAAAATAATGTCAAGAAAGTGTTGAAATGATCCTGTTGAGGTTTATTACATTTGTGGTAACATTACTTTTAAAGCTAAGCGAAGAAATTCGACGCCTTCAGTAACCAAGTTATATGAACACTATTTTGGTTCTGCCATCGGACATTAAGACAAAATGTGTGTTCCACATGTCTGGTGAGTTACTTGTTTGGGTCATTTTACTGGATGAGGAAAAAGACTTCTATCTGTGCCTTTGACAAATTCTCGGATATGTATGAAACTAACGAACCTCTCATACGATTGTTATTTTTGTCTCACCGATGTAAAATAAATTATAGTTTAATTAAAAAATAAAATCATGTATTGAAAAAGACATATTTAGAAAACCCTTCAAGAGGCGCGGTTTTAAATCACGCTGCGTTAAAATTTTTATACGTTTTCTAAATATGTCTTTTTCAATTTCCTTAGTGTGCGAATAACACTTAAAAAATGTAAAATAAAAAAAAAACAAGTATTCTAACCTAAGTCCTCCCTAGGCATTCTGATAATTTTTATCTACGACGATACACATAATACTTAGGCTCATGGAACACTTTGTGAACGCTACGATTAGGAATGGCAATGGCTTTATATACTTGAAAGGATGATTTCCTAAACTAAGTGATGCAATAATTAAAGAGGTAATATTTGTGGGTAATCAAATAAGGCAATCAATAAAAGATTAAATATTTTAAGAAGTGCTAGTGATTGGGAAAAATCAGCTTGCGAATCTTTCATGAACGTTCCGTTCAATTTTTTTCGGAAATCACCTATCAAGTGACTGTAAAAGTTTTGTCGCGGAGCTGTAAAGTACTTATAAGGCTTTGGGCTGTAATATGTATATGAAAATACACTTTCTATGTTCGCAAAAGTTAGACTTCTTCCCAAAATTTTTGGCGATTTTTGGCGATCCATCAGCGATTACCACGGTGAAAGAATCCACTAACAAATATAAAATAAAATAATCAGATAATATTGATACTATAATTGCATTGTAGAGAAATAACTTCATTTCGTATCAATACAGACTAAAATTATAAAACATAAAAAAATCTGGATACAAAAATACTATTCACGTCGAAAACATTCTAAATTCATTTCCATTACCCTTAAACATATCGAAACAAAAAAGTCTTGTTACATACAAAAAGTGTTTTTTGTTGAACAGTATTATTTACATAGATTTAAGATATTTTAAACTAAGAAAACACATGTTATTACTTTAACGAGACTAATCAAGAAGGTACAATTGTGATAAAGTAAATCTTAGGTTTCGCTATTAAATATAACAAATATTTGGTTAGGTAGAGCGAGAAGCTTGCATAGTGAAGGCGAGTGTCAGTGTATATTTTAAAGGGACTGCCTACACAGCACTTCGGTCGGAAGTCCAAGGCACGGCTGCGAACTCCTGAGGAACGGACGTATGATAATGTCGTCTCTCAATTTTAGATGTTAAAATATTAACGCCTAGATAGGCGTTAATATAATATATAAAGAAAAAAAGTCTCGATATTCAATGAATACACGTTGACGTTTTCAACGGATACTCGCCATTTTATTACGAATAAAGCACTAAGTAGACAAACTGTCGTTGCTATGTTAACTGCTTGTTATCTAATTGTAAAAGATAAAATAGAACAGACGGTTCGATAAGATAAGTTGTAAAGGTGTGATTAAATGTACCCATATTTGCATAATTTTTATTATATTTCTTTTCAACGAAACAAAAGGCGGCGTTTAGTTCCGCAACTCAACACACAATTTCTCTCTTTAAAATTTCTTGGATACAAAAGCGCGGGGACTTTTGAAAGACTTGCGTGGGGACACAGGTTTCACATTTAGCTCCCTTAGAGAATATAAAAATATTTTTATATGACGCATCACCCGGGATCCATCTATCAGTCACACACAACTATATTTCATATATTTTTTTAATTAAGCTTGTTATAACATTCTGGAAGTGTTGTTCATTCACTTAGGATATGAAAAACATTTTTAGAAAATAAAAATTTGAACGCAGCGGGACTCAAACCCTTACCTCTTGGAAACCGTCCATGAAAGGCTACGTCGACATTCTTATTCAGTTATTAATTATTTTTGTTGTTAGCATCTCTGTAGAGAGATGTTTACAAATTTTCGCTACCCAAAGATTATTCTACGAACAATCGTTTGGCAAAAGAGAATGCTATTTATTAAATATTTTAACACTTTTAAAGTGTGATTAACATACTTAGGATACGGAATAATCTCTACAGAGATGCTAACAACAAACTTACTTATATTTGTCTACTAGTATTTATGAATGTTATTTTTTTTAATTTTGGTGCATAGGTTCATGAACTGTAATATAATGTGCATAAAATATGTATTCGCTATAAGAATGCGGTTGTCAAAACACGATAAAAAAGTTATAACCAAATATTTGATTACTTATATCATAAGTGATATAATATATATCATATAGTAGCGACCCGCTCGCGGCTTCGCCTGGGTAAACTTCACGACTTAACAATTTTTTGGTTTCCTCGCTTCCCACGTTCTCACTTAAATCATAAACTGCTTCAATTTATAATTTTAATGGTGTTACTTTTTTATTTAAAAATCAATTGAAATGTAATAAAACATATAACAACACTAAAAGTTAATGGAAGTTTACAAAAATACAATAACCAAAGCTGCATTTAAATCTGTTAGGCCGTTTCTTTTTTTTAATAATCTGTAAATTAGCGCGCACAGACAAACGCAAAACAGAAAATAAAATAAAAAAAACATTGTTTTGGGGTTCTATTACATTGATAAATATCTTCCACGTACACACAGCGATCAGTTACATTTTAATTGTATGTATAGTTGAATATAGCATATACCTATTAAGTTTTCTTTTTTAACTATTGCGATGCTTTAGAAATTATATCATTATATAAATATTTGAGAGAACACCGAGAGACGTTGCGTGTATAGCGGCGGAACTCAACACCGCGCTTTGTCTTCGGGAAGGAGGAGTACGAGTCCCACTGCACCTAATAGCCGCTAGTTTTACATATACCGATTCATTTCAAGAAACTTCAAGCGCCATTTCGTATATAATATAATAAAATTATATTAAGAAAGTTATAAACTAAAATATAAAGCCATAATATATCTATTGCAACGCAATAACACATACAAGATGCTATTCATTTCTTTTTTTTCATTCAATAGACAAGGCAAACGAGCGTTGAACCTGATGGTATCGCCCACGACCCCTTGTAACACCAGATGAGCTACAGGGATGGGCCTTCTTCTTCTTCTATACTAGACTAGTTTAGATAAATAAAAAAAAAACACATAAGCACATAACAAACTTTATTATATCAAAATCGTAATTTATTTTCGTACATAGTCAATATTCTGTCCACTTCAATAGCTCTTTCCTTTACAGTCGTCATTTCTTCATCACTTAACACTGAACTTTTCTTCCCAGCGTTTTTTAAAAGGAAATGTTGTATGAAAAGCCTTAAGCTTTCCCTAAACATGTGTAATTTGGGCGGTTTAGATATCCTGTGGAACACTTCTAACGATATTTCTACATTTTCATTCATTATAATTGCTAATAGGATTTGTCGCATAAATCTAACAGTCCTTTTGTTTAAATCTGAGAACTGGATTATCTGTGAAATTGAAACAAAAAAATACATAAATAAGTATTGTTTTATTATTGCAAAAAACATTTATCTATACATATAATAAAAATGAAACTGATTGCTGTCTGTACATGGACGATATATGAAAAAATATATTTTTGGGGGCATTTATTAATATTATAAAATCCAAAACAATTAATTTCAATTTTCTTTTCTGTCTGTCTGTTTGTTTTTGCACGCTAATCTCAGAAACGGCTAAACCGGTTTCAATGCAATTTTGAATTTTGTATTGTGTTAAACTTCCCTTAACATTTAGTGTTTATTTAATTTTTAATCGGTTCATAAACAAAAAGTTACAATCATTTACATTATAAATTAAAACAAAGTTTGTGATTTAAATGACAACGCGGGCGGCAGAAACAGCGGAATAGTTTAATCGTGTAGTTTACGCAGGCAAAGCCGCGAGCGGGTCGCGAGTGTTAAGTATTTGAGATGGTAATTGTAACAACAATTTACTCTCGATGGTTATATTGCACTCTTAAAGTACAGTTCAGTCAGCTATTCCACACATTGCGTGTTTTAACATTATTTATAATGGAAATCGACACCGCGCTCTATCAAACCTAATTGAAATATAAATATTCCTCCGAGTGGGGATCGTGTAAAAAATACAAACGAATTAATTAGATAATAAACTAACGATCCACTCGCGGTTTCGCTCGCGAACTAAGCTGAACTATAGCTGTTTGGTATTTACGGCGGTCTTTTGTTAAAATAATTAAATTCTTGGAAAAAACCTAAAATAAATAGGAGAACATAGTAGCCTATGTCGAATATCTCTATATAAAATAGCCAACAAACGGGTCGACAGACAGAGTTACGTTCGCATTTACAATAATAAATATAAATGTATGGATACTACAAATTAAATATAGAAATGACACAAGTGACGTCATAAGTTACTAAAACCCCTTCCCCGCTCACCTTCAACACAGACAACGCTAGGCCTTTCTCCATAATAAGATGTATGAGAAACTGTGCCAAGTTAGAGATCGCTTGCTTCGTGAGTGACTCCAGATCTTTTATCTTGTCCCAAACGGAATATTGTATTGAAAGCTGTAATAAAAACAATATGAAAATATTGAATATACATAAATAAGTTTAAAACTAATTTGTACGCGGTAGAAGCAAGCACGAGAGGTATAAGGGCGAAAACTTCGCTACAATGTAATAAAAGATTCCAGGCCATCGAGGCGCAGTGTGACATCGTCTTACTGCAAACGCGAATGGTTGTGGGTTCCATTCCCGTTCTGATAAATGCCTATATTCTTTCTAAGACTTACCAATATCTCTATATGAAATTTAATCACAGACGTCTCAGCGGTTTGGCCGCGATGACGTCACAGACAGAAAGAGTTACATGCATTTATAATATTAGTGTGGATAAGTATGGATAATACACAAACCTGAAACTTCCTGTCAAAATCACACAACTTTTGTCCCAACACAGCATAATACGGGTTATAAGCCTTCTCTTGTAAACAACAAGCAAGTAATACATGAACTATTTCCCTCTCCTGTTGTCCTTTTAAACCTAAGTGCTGGAGTTTTTCGAACGCGTCCATGAAATCCTAGAATAAATTAAGCCAACTAAAGAAAAATATTATAATAAATATATGTCTGAATAACATATTTAGAAAACGTATACAAAAAAAATAATAAAGCGAGATTCGAATCCGCACCTCTTATAGTACAGGCCAAGCGCTGTGACTGCTAAGCTATACGTTCTAAACCTCTACGGAGATGCCCACAACAAAAATAAGTTACCTTGCCTTAGCAACAAGCGTATAAGAATTTCGACGATTTATTTCCGGATTAAATTCTTGAGCTCTGTGGTTTATTCGTGGCTGTGATTAGTTTTACTATCTATACAATGCTTATGCTTGGACGGAAATTGGAGTATGTAGTGAATGACCACTAACTTATTTGTACTTACTAAACGCACCTAATTATTGCAGCTTCACGCTTTTTCCCGCTCTTCACGGTAGACAGAGAGAACCAAGTGTCAAGACACTCCGTTCTTCACTCAAGGTCTTCACTCACGTATATAATCATTCACATATAAAAGAATACTTTCATAATCATAATCAAAATAATTTTTATTGGTATTTATAAATTACAAGTGAAATCGTCACATGTCAAAATTTTATATTAATAAGGTTACATTACAATACTACCTTTGAACATATATGTAATCTAATTTAAATTAGATATAAAATGATATCTTTAGTTTATACTTTAAACTAATAAAATTTGGAGCACGTCTGACATCCCCAGGCAACCTATTGAACACTACCGAACCCATAACTTTAATAGTTTTATCCATTTTTCTTTAATTAGAGTTAATTGATAGCAATCTACTTATTGTGTTTCATTGTCACGAATAAAGCTACGATGTATATTAGTAGAGAGGGTAAATCTTTATTTTTAGTTATATACATTTTAACAAAAAGAAAATAAAACGAGACTCACCTCAGCGGACATTATAACGCAAAATATGCTCCTCCGGACATCAGTGTTCATCCTCTGCTTCTTCGCAAGCTCTAGAAGTGTCTGGTCGACGGACGCCATCGTGGCCGTGGGCTTGTCCTCTCGGACGCGGGCGCCTTCCCACGCCGAACCCACTACCCACCACTTACCGCGCTCGTGAGCTGCCAAGGAAGATTCACTCGCCTTTAGCACGATAGTCGGAACGAAAGACACTTTCCGATCGAATTCGGGACATTGCTGAACTGCGCAACTCAACGCCGCGCTTTGTCTTGTCACATGTCAATCATTAGTACGAGCGGGATCGAACTAATAAGAGTCCGACGTTGTCCCACTTCGCAACTATAGTTAATAGTTATTTAATTCAATATTCGGTTAGAAATAATTTAATAAACCTATGCGGAACCTTTTTTTTTAATTTAATTTATAAATATTTTTTTTAAATACTGAACAGCGAATTGCCGGCCATGAGATCAATTCCCACTCGGGGGAATGATTATATTTAAATTATTTTCATTTCTTCGCTCTGGTGACAAGACAAAGCGCGGCTTGGAGTTGAGACTTCCAACACGCAATGCCTTGATTTTGGACGGAAAATGGAAAACGGAGTGTTTTGGCACTAGATTCTCTCTGACTACCCAGCTATCTGCTATATACCCAATGCAAAAAAATCGTATACCAATATCTTTAAGCAATTTCTTTCCAACATGATACCTTTCAACAAATCTTCCAGTCTTATATTCAAAGTGGTCGCATAGTTCCCGCGCCTCACAATACCGCGGCAATGTTTTTTCATTTCTTCCAAATAACTCGGGTCGTAATTTGGTATTTTATTTAAATTATTATTTTTCACAGCAAGCAACACTTCCAGCAGGAATTTTATACGTGTTCTGTGAAAATTCATTATATAGTTTAAATAAGAAAAAATACAATAACAAATTAATAAATTATTGAGACGAGACAAAGCGTGGTGTTAAGAAACGCTACCTAACAACCAAAAAGTGGAGAACGGAGTGTCTTGACGATTGATTGATTGAACCTTTTTTGTTATAATAAAATAACTTACACTAAAAATACGAACATTGTAATAAAACAAAAAGTGATCAAACACTATTTACATTTACTCATAATCATAAATTTAAAACAAGAAAAATTAAAAAGAAAAAAATATATAATTAGCATTAAATCCGGACACATGTGCACAATTTCAAAACAAACCTTACATAAATAGATCAATACAAGTCAATCTAATAAAAAGTTCATACAAACTCACCCACTTTCCGCATCTTCATTAAGCTTGGCTATCTTTGCTTGCGTCTCCTGTATGAAGGTCTTCAGAGCGAGCGGCTCCTCCTTCCTCAACACTCCCCCCACATTCCTTAGCACCGCCAGAATACAATCTATATTTTTTTCCGTTAGATTTTTTACTAATGTGTTTAAAATATCGTAAAGGAGATACACTTGATATATCTGGAAATGTAAGTTTATTATTAGTTTTGAAAGTAGCAGCGGCGTTGAGTTCCGCCACTTGACACGCAATGTCTCGGATTCAGGCGGAAAGTGGAGAGTGGAGTGTACTAAATGCATTATATGTACACACGGTACATATACCAAAATGACAGTTCTTACAAATTGTAATTGTCTGTCTGTCTGCTTTTTCCGGCTAATCTATGAAACGGCCGGACCAATTTTGACGGGACTTTGACTGGCTGATAGCTGATGTAATAGTAGTAGCTTAGGTTACTTTTCTTTTATTTTAAAATTCCACGAGGACTACGTCGTGGACACAGCTCATTCTTAGATAAATGACTTGTAAATCTGAACTTAAACTAATCAACATTTACCGTGACTCTTAGAAGTAAAACTTGAATTTTACCGAGTTATAAGTTGAATATAATTAATAATAAAAGAACATTTCGGCTGTTTATCATTTAAGTCAGTTAATCTTAAGATTTATAATAGAATAATAAGAATATTCTTCGAAATTTATGTAATTCAGGCTTTTGGAGGAACATATAATTAAAAAATATATTTACCTTAAAACTATACAGTAAAGCTAGACAAGAGACCAGATTATCCAAAGTTTTGTCCTCAACAGGTTGCGAGGTTTGCATAATGTCATCGAATTTTCTAGATAACTGCTCCAGAAAATGTGCACCTGTGAATAAAAAAATATTCAAATGACAAAATTATAATAATACATTCAAATAACACTTAAAAAAGTATCAAGATCCTTCAGTATTTTCGTCAGTTGCTTCACTAATCTATTTATCTATTTAAATAGATACATATTGATTAAAAAAAATTCACATTTCTGAACTGAACATTTAACATAAAGAGTTGTTCTGCAACTTACACTATCAATAAAAAATTACACAACAATTTAATACATACAAAAAACAAACAATAGTCAAAATGTATATAAAATGCCCAAAAATAAAAATAAAATTTACAGAAAAAAAAACTTTGTGCCAGGATAATGGAAGTACTGGAAGTGTTCTAAAGGTAAAAAATAGGTGCACCTTGCGTGTCTGAACGAATTTCTTTCGTATTGCTAACTTATATATACAATAAAAACTAACTTATTGTCTCTTGGCTTTCAAATGTTTGTAGCAACTGTACTAAAATGGGTAGGTCTGACCTATCCATTTTAGTGAAAATTACGCGGACAAAGGACTTTAAATTTAAGAAATTTGGCACAATTATAATTTATAAGAGAGCCTTCTCTCTACAACCAGCGCAAAAAGTTTACAGTTTTTCAAAATGAGGCATAAAAAATACATATGTTTCACATACACGTCGCCAAGCCAATGTGTATTAGCGCGACAACCGGGAAGAATAGTTTTAATTCTATACAACTATTTCAGAGTCAATATTAGCATGTTAAATTGAAATCTAAACTGCCTATCTTAGTGGAGTTCTTCTTTGAGGAGTTGCCATGTGACTGATTACCGGTAATATTAAATTACTCTGTACGTTGATCGTTAATTTAATCTTAATTGACGTTTCAGAAGCTGAATTACTTTTTTTTTAATTATGTACCAACAGTGAAAGAATTGTCTGCACATCGGCATAGTCTGACTGTAAATGCGATTGGCTTGGGGTTCGATTCCCACTCGTGTAAACTCGCTAAGAAAGTGGAGAACGGTGTGTCTTGATTTGGTTCTCTTTGACAACTCCGATATGCCAAAAAAACAAAAAGATATTGTAAACATACGTAAAAAAAATATTTTTGAATAAGAAAGAAAAAAATATATTATGAATTTAAAATAAACATACCTATTTCAGATCCGACATTTGTATGTAAAATTGATATCAAAGCTGCATGCTCCACCATCATCCTATGAGGGGTTACCGCTTGGCTGACAGCCGCCTCCACCCACAACTCAGTCAGAGCTGTATTCACTGAATTCCTACTGTTATTTGAATATAAATTCTCTATAGTTGTCGATGCCCAGTGTAAATTTGTTCCTGCTAACTTATTTAGCACACCTGAAATTGCCAATTAAAAAGAATTATCGCGGCGTTTAATGCCGTTACTTATAGTGTCGTATTCAAGAGGACTTTCCTCTTGGAAGGTCTTGACACTAGGTTCTCTCTAAATTCAATTCTATGCGGTAAAAGGTGCTAAGCAACTAATTTTATAAGAAAACAATTGAAGGACAATGAACTTCTTGTATAAGAAGCCTAAGGACTATATCAAACTTTGGGCTTACTTACCTATGATGAAATTTTAAAATATTTGTTAAGATTTATTTATTTTTTTTTGCACAATTATTGTTTTACAAAATTACAAGCAAATGTTGGCTAACATACGAACTTGATAAACTTCTGGATTTAACGAAACATACAAACAGAACTTGCTTTATATTTGTTTTAAAAAAAAACATGCAATATAAAGTGCAATTTCTATTTATTTATTTAGTTCAAAAATTAAAAAAAAAATATTTGTGACATTAATACTAACTTTTAATTTGCCTTTTCAGTTGAAAAAGTTCTTTATCTGAAGCGGAGTCCTTATTTCTCAAATGTGGTGGGATATAAGTGCCTTTCTCTTCCTGAAATCACAAATATATAATACACATATTTATTGAAACAGTAGTTGCCCCATTGTTGCGTAAAAAACAAGTTGCCTTAGCAACGTGTATATCACTTTATACAGACGTGTACATAAAACATATTAACATTGCACTCTGCACACCTTTTCTTAAGCGCGCGAAATTCAATACTCCTCCATCCGCCTAATTTAGTAAAAAGGAGTACATAATTTTTCTTTCACGTAATGAAATGATAGTGTATGAAAAAGTACATGCCTTAGAAACGTGAGTGTCAAACACAAGGCAGTGTGTGTAATATTTATTCTATTACTTTAATATAAGTATTTGTAATGTATTATTATAAAACTATTAGCTTCCTACACTTATTCAAACTCTGGAAAATTTTCTTAAAAATTGGTGTATACACTATATGGATGTAAAACATACTAGTGGGCTTCGCCCGCGTCAACTGTAGCTGTTTTTAATCAGCCTTCTAGTCAAACAATGGAATTTATGGAAAAATAAAAAAAACCGTTACCACTTTCCGAAGTGGGAATCGGACCCACAACCATCGCGTTTACTGTCATACGTATGCCTGTGTCACAATGGCCACAAATTTCAGCAACTTTTATTCGTTAACGACCACTGCCCGCCATACTGAACAACTTTTACTGATAAAGCATATATTTTATTTCTTATAGTTTAGATTAGATTTTTAATTAGATCTTTAATTCTTATATGTTGACAGAGAAAGAGAGTACGAATCACGCTGAACCCATTGTGTTTAGGCGTCTTCTACTTATTTCTAATAGTTTAGCTAATCTATTATTATTCGACATCCGATGTTCCATTGCTCGAAATATATCATATCATAGTTTCCGTTCAGAGTTAAAAGCTATACAACAAAATACTGTTGAAATTGAAACTTGGACCAAAAATGATAATAACTCCTTAAAGGTGTTAATTTTCTTGTCTTTCAAACTGACACAACATATGTTTTAGACGATTGTAATATTGTTTTCAGCTTTAGGCCTCGAATTCGAGACGTTGTAAATTTAATGCCGAAATTCAACGCCCATCCTTTTCTTACCGGAGAGAAAAAATGAAAACAATATAAATATAATCATTCCATCAAGTGTGAATTGAGCCCACAACTATCACGTTTACAGTCAGACGCTACACTGGGGCACGATGACTGTAAAGTTTAAGGATTTGTATTCATTAAAGAAAACTGCCTGCCACATGTTTACTAGTGTTCTAATTTTTACTAGTGCGGCTTTGACTTATTTCTTAGAGTTTAGCTAGGCTTATATGGTTTTCCGTCAGATGTTTATTTTTCTATTTCAGCGGCAAATGCTCCACTCTTCGAAGCCTACACTAAGCCTAAACCAGGTATACAACAAAATCAGTCCAGTAACTACAAAGATGTGCGCATACAAACAGACAAAAAGACAGACAAATATTTTGAAAATCCTAGAATCATATTCTAATACTGTTTTTACATCCCCTTAAATTGTTTTTTCGTAAATATATTTAATGTACAGACACAATTTTTTTGCTGTTTTTTTATAGCATAAAATATATTTACTACTACTTTTTACTGACCTTTATAATATTTCCTTGCTTATCCCTTTTTCTACCATAAATATCTTCCCAGACATCAGGTTTTTCTTTAGTTTCCACATCTGCACCATCATTGTCTTCATTCACTACATCTTCATCAGTAAAACCACTAACATCCTCATCACCTGATAAGTGTGATATTTCATCATCACTAAACACTTTACCTAATTCACTTTCTGATAACTTTTCTTTTTTAGATTTAAACTCTGTTTTAGATTTTGATGTTTCCTTTCCTTTTATTTCATTATCATCGATATCACTATTATCATCAATATCGCTATTATCATCAATACCATCATTATTGTCATCACTATCAGCTGCTTCATCACTTTCGTCATCACTAAAATGTTCATTCCCTACAGTAGAACCTGTATTTTCATTATCATCAGACACTGTTTCATTACCACTTTCATTATTATCAGACATCATTTCATCACCACTCTCTGAATTATCAATATCTGAATTTTGATTGCCTTCTAAATCTTCATCTTTGTTTTTCTTTTTATCTTTATTTTTTGATACTTCTTTGCCAGTAACTGCTGCCAAATCTTCTTCAAAATCTGAATCTCTTTCTACATCAGCCAGATGTTTTTCCGCTGCTACAATTTGCTCTGATGTTGCTCTGTCACAAATTTCTAGCAAATCTAATTATAAATCATGTTAAGGAAATAAGTATGTTTTTACAGTTAGCATTTCTGTAAAATGTGTTAAGTATGTAAGAATTTGGATTGTTTAAACATTTAAGAATTTCATTCAAAGACACTCTCTGTTGACTAAAGTGGCAGATTAAACTATAAAATATTTTATTACTTAGGCTCTAAATTAAAAGTTCATCTTTTAAGTTTTCATCAACCAAAATAATGAAAATGGTTATGTTATAATTTTAGAAACTATTTTGAAACATACAATCTATGCTATGCTAGAATAGAAAAAGCCTAAATGGCTAAACTGTGGATGTAAAATAGTTCATAAAAGGATACAATCTAAACCATCATCAGCAAAATAGTTATTTTTATTTTTTGATTTATTCAATCCAAGGTGTTTCTCTAATTTCTTAATTATTTTGTCTTCATCTTCATTAGCTTGGACAAGAATATGTTTTCTTTGTTTGTCCATTTCTGATTTAAGCTTTTCAGCCTCTTTTATTTCTTTTTGCCTTTGCCTCATCAATATATCCTGAGCAGATGTTTGAGTTTGCATTTTCTTTTTCTATAAATAATAGTGAAGTAAATATTGTTTAATAATATTAATTGTAAATTAAACATTTTTTCATAATTTATTTAATTAAATTGTGAAATATCACTAAATTTAAAAATAAAATTTTAGCTATTTTATTTAATATAAAACAAAAATTTACCTTTGGTTCAGCCTGAGTTTCGTCATTTTCTATTGGTCTTTTTACAAATTGCCCCGGATAACTTTTTAAATTATTTATTTCAAACTTCTTTTTTAAATAATGCTCTTGCCTATGAACTTTCTTTTGCTTCCTTTTTGCTTTACGAAGAACTTTACGAGTGTTTACAAATTTTGGTCTATTAGGTGCTTTCGACTTTTTCATTTTAAGCGAATTTTATTCTTAAATAATATAATTTATAGGGAAATAACATGTTCTTTTTAGGTTCTGTTCTGTTTTTTATTTTATGGCTCTTTTCTTTTTAGGTTAGGTTTGTGTTATTATATACACATGACAAATGACAGTGACACTTTAAGATGGTATACTTAAATAATACCAGTAACCAGTGTATTTAAAAGACCATAGTGCTATATTATTAAATTGATTATAATGCTACTAAATAACTTTTAATAATTAAACAACAATTAACATTAATAAACATTAACATTAACACACACAACATTACATTAACAATTAACATGTAACATAAATACATTACGTATTCAAATTGTGTGATAGATTTTAAAATAAAAAATAAAACAAAAACTATTTATTGAATTATTGATACAGTTCCTGTAGTGACTGACATTCACATTTTTGCATCCTCGATTAGGAGTTAGGACTGCTGTTCAATTTATAACAAAAATTTAATGTTTTCTATTCTACTTAGTAATAAATGGCTTACACAACTTATAAGATATGTCATAACTACCGATAAATTATTATTATAAAATATATTATTGTGTGTAATACAAAAAAATAAGATGTGTAATAATTTATTATTTTAATAAAACTGTTTGAATGAGAGAATGTCTGTGGGTATATTAATATTACATTATTTTTATTACAATAGCAACACGAAACCTGAAAAATCATTGTCTTTGATTTGAAATTCACACAGTGCTCAATACAACTTGTGAGTATTGATGAGAATTTATTGTATTCTCCTATTTAATAGAAAAAAGTGAAGAGCACCCTTATTTAGTTATTTCAGTAGTGTTTTTCTTTTGAAAACCTTTTACATACAGTTGAGGCATGATGGTGGAAGGTTCGGCATTCACGAGGAACGATGTGTTCCAAATGGCAATTCGAGTTGCTTTTGTATCTGCAGTGACTTATTTCTCAATAAAATGGCTGGTAAATCAAATAGATCCAACGTCCAAAAGTAGGAAAAAGGCTGAGGAGAGAGCGAGGGAACAGTTACGCAAGTGAGTATTGATTTTTGACTTACAAGCAAATGCATCAGGTTACCACATATGTGGTATCATATAAGTTTAAATTATGTATCTGAAAACTAAATCTTTTGTGATCTAATTTTTAGAAATAATACATGTTGCAGATAGTGCCTATGTACCTTTGGAATATCATAAAATGTTCTTTGTACATAAGAACATAATTTATAATTTAAAATATATATATACATTATGTTATTAAACCATACTTACCATAATATCACTTTATTTTTTTATTATTACCTATATTCATTTAATAACATATATCATATTATATTTATATATGTATTTAACTAACTGCAATTGTATAGAACTTGCATGTGTTAAGGATATCTTGCAGAGCGGGCCTTAGCGGGAAGCATGCATTGGCGTTGGACAAACTGACGGACCATGAAATGATTATAGCATCACAGCTGGTAGTGCCTGAAGAAATTAATGTGAGTGTGCATATATATTTCATTTTTTGGTTTTTATAATGTTATGATTTGATTAGCATTTTTTGAATTTTAGCATATAGCATTTTGTATATGTATTTGATTCATGTTATTATAAAACACTTGCGTGTTGAGTGGCGGATCTCAACACAGTACCATCTTAAGCATATTTGTAAAAAAAATGTTTCCAAGAGTAAAGTTAAGATTATGGTTACACCTGACCTACTTTTGTCATATAACCTTGGTACTCTGGAGTGATTGAGTTTCCCTTCAATTCCAATTTTTTTTAAAAACTGTATTACATAATAATTTCAAATCTTGTCTTCTTTATGTTATTCTTTTTATTGATGATTTGTTATTAGCCTAATGTAGGCTATATAGTATTATATAGTCTTTAGATTGTAGGTTATATAGTATTTAGACATTTGAGTAAAACGGCAGTGAACAATTTTGGATTTGCACCAAAACACTTACTAAAAATGGATAACCATTCTTATTTGTACAAAAAAATAAAAAAAAGCAGTAGCCATTATGTCAATTGATACATAATGTCTTTAAATATTTGTGATATGGCAAATGTAGTGTCTACATATACTACATACCTAGAGTTGACACATACAATGCATAGCATATATGAATTTACATGAAGATCAAATTACTCTTCCATAGTTTACAAAGCCTTATAACCAATAACGATAAGAAAAAGACGCAAAGCAGTATAGGCAGAGAGAACCTAGTTTTAAGGCAATCAAGAATTGAAAAAACAAGAGAAAATAATTTATATATAATAATCATTCCCCCGAGTGCTGATCCAACCCACAACCAATTGTGTATATAGTCTCCTACGTTCTCTCATGCTCGGTTTTAAAATATTATAATATTTAAATAGTATAAAGTGACACACACATTGCTAAGGCAATGCATACTTTACTCGTCACCACCGTTTACACAACTTTTTTGTCACGTATTTTCAAAGAAAATGTATACAAATTTTTTTGAATTATATGTAACTGAAAATAAGTGTACACTTATTACAATTAAGTTATACAAGTGTACTAAAACCTGTGCCTTTAGTTTTTATTAAATAAAAAAAAGTTATTTTAAAAAGTTTCTTGAACTTAATAATATTATATAAATAATAATTAATAATTTTGAATATAGAAGCTATCTTGGTGCAGTAACAGCGTATGACTGTCATTACGTTTGGTTGTGGGTTCAATTCCCACTCGGAGGGATGATCAAATTTAATTATTTCATGGTGAATTAAATAAAGCGCGACGTGCCGCCACTCAACACGTAATTTCTCGAAAATATATATATATATATTAAAAGGTTATTTTGCGTGTAGTAAAATAGGTACACACACATTTTTAATTTATTTCTAATATATTTCACACTCGTTTCAATCTTTTCTGTTAAATACATTATAAAAATATAGCTACAGTAGCTTATGTTCGACGCCATCGTGGTAGGACTGTAAACGGGATTGATTGTGGGTTCGATTTCTGCTCGGTGAATTAAATTATTTTTATACCCCGTTCGGGTAAGAGAAAACGGGGCGTTGAGTTTCTTAGTGATTGAGTCTCGATTAGGTTCACAAATCAGAGAACGGAGTGTCTGGACCACTATATTGTACCTGGGTACCCTGCTATATATAAAAGCGTGAAGCAAAGTGAAAAGATAGTATTATACTTTTACCAAACAATGAATATTTCTTTCAAGATTCAAGACACCTGCTTACTGGTTATTGGGAGAGAGCCAATTTTTATGTAACATATAGGTGCTTGCATACGTTCAATATCAATAACTATTTTCCATTTTAAAGAACATGCGCACTGGCCATCTCGGCTCAGTAGGTATGGTTGTTGATTTGATTTCCTACCTCGGGGGATTTTATTATATTTAAATGGTTTTATTTATATAGACTACTATATATCTAGGTAAGACATAGAACAGCGTCAAGTTACGTCAAATTGTCCATGATAAATACATATATATGTGATATTAACTTGGTAGAATATATTAATATATTGATTTCAATTTATTATATCACAGTTAATGATAATTGCATATTATTAAATTGTATAGTTCTACATGTGGTAGTTTTACGGTAATTTATAGAAAAAACGTTCGTCATTATGGAAAGATATAAGTAAAGCGAAAAACGGTTACATTACTTGACGTTAATATTCTCTGCTATATGTTATGTTTAAATTTTTTTTGTTACTTTATATTTTTAAATTGAATTAACCAGAATAATAACCTTATAGTGTATAAAACCAGGGGTAACGAGAATAATTTAAATATAATTATTACCAATCCGTTAAGGCCATTGTGACGCAGTGTGGGAGCGTCCGACTGTATACGCAATGGGTGCGGGTTCGATTCACACTGGTGGTATGATTATGTATTCATTACTCTCTCTTCTTGACAAAGCGAAATGTCTTGAACACGGGCGGAAGGTGGAGATCGATGTGTCTTGACACTAGGCTACCAGGTTGCTAGGTAGCTCGCTGTGTAAGAAAAAACGAGAAGCTATTTTGTTTCTTATTTCCTAAAAACGCCACAATGTCATCTATATAATATGTAGTTTATATTTGGACTATTTTAAGCAACTCTATATGACTGTGGACGTGTATATATATTATAGAAGAAGTTTATATTATATTTTTAACTAGCCTTGACCGCGTCTTTGCACGTGTTTAAGTTCATTACGTTGAGATTTAAATACATTTTTCAAGAAGCTGCTTTTTACTATCTTCCGAATACTGTTTTTTACATTTCGTCTAGATTATTAACAATAAAATAAACATAAATGTGCAGAAGTTGAAAAAGACATATTTAGAAAACGTATAAAAATTTGAACGGTGCGGGATTTGAACCCGCGCCTCATGAAAACCGTTCAAGCGCTCTGACTGCTAAGCTAAGCTATGCGTTCAACATCCAGCTACGTTGAAATTCTTATACGCTTTTTACAACTTATATTTGTTGTTAGCAAATGTTGTGTACAAAAGTTGTTTAAGTAAATGGTTTTTGAACAAAAACGTGGAGGATGAGGATTAACAATTTTACTGAATAAATATATTTTTAATCTTTTTATATTTGAACATATAAACACTACAGAACCTTGGTCTGGACCATTTTTTGCTTAATATAATTTGTTTTTTCAACCGACAATTTACATTAAAATAAATGATCTCAATTAAAGCTGAGTGATGTTTAAGCGAGTTATTTCTATCTTACTTATGTTTTCAATTACATGAATACACAATAGAACAGCGTCTAACTGTAATAGTGATTGGTTTTGGGTTCGATTCAAACTCGGTTCGGTGGTGTGCACATAATTTAATTATTTTAACTTCTCACGCTCTGGTGAACAAGACAAAGCCTTGGGTTCCGCCACTCGGCACTAACGTCTTTAATTCGGACGGTACGTGGAGAACGGAGTGTCTTGACACTAGCTTCACTCTGGATACCGTGCTATGCCGTAAAAAGGACTGATTAAAACTTATTAATAACATATATATATTATAAATATAAATCTAACAAAAGTTTATTTTTCACACATCCGTTTTGTAATTATTTCACAAAATTAATTGTTTTATACAAAATCTAATTCTAAAAAAGTGTTTGTGAAATTTTATGGTTTAGCAACGTGTTAACTGAGAAGGCATCTTTGTGTTTTTGTAAAATATGTAAATTTTATCTTTCTTAATATATAGTAGTTTTTACGAACGCAATGGTTTTAGATTCATAATTCGCTAAAATAGTATTTGTGGTTGAATAATGTGTACACATTGACACATTTACTTAACGCCATGTTTTATCTATTAAAAAGGAAAAAATATGAGCATTGAGTATTCCATTGAATATTACTAGAGCCTACGAACATCAGGCTTAAGCAGGGCTTAACAGATTCTAATTATATTATACCGATCTATAATTATGGAAATTGATAAAAATAAATAAATGTAATAAGTCTGGTGACAAGGCAAACCGTTGAGGCCCTCCACTCAACACGCAAAGTGGAGAACGGAGAGTTTTGACACTAGGTTCTCTCTGATAACCCTGCTATGCGGGAAAAAAGCGTGTAGCTGTAAAAAGAATTAAATTAATATTTTTTTTTGGTACCTGTTAATATATAAAAGTCAATATATTGTTAAGCAGCGACCCGCTCGCCTCTTCGCCTTCGTAAACTACATTACTAAACTATTCCATTTCTTCGACCATCCGCATCATAAACTTCGCTTAAATTAAATGTCTGTAACTTTTTTATTTATGAACCGATTAAAATGAAATAGACACTTAATGTTAACGGACGTTTACCACAATACAACAGTTACGTACATTTAAATCGGTTAACCCGTTTCTGAGATTACCGAGCACAAACAAACAGACAAACAGAAAAGAAAATTTAAAATCATTTTATTGGATTCTATTACATTGATGTCCCTAATCAGTTGACTTTTCTTTTCAGATCAGTAAAATTTATATTATATGTATAGATAGATATATAAATGTGAATATATTTATTTAATATTTAAGGTAAATTGGAAAGATATCGCGGGTCTAGATAATCTTATCAAGGAATTAAGAGAGACTGTCATCCTGCCTATACAGAAACGTGAACTGTTTGCCGATAGCCGTCTCACACAGCCGCCCAAAGGTGTCTTGCTGCATGGACCGCCAGGTAGACGATTTATTGTTAAGCTTTTGTAATATACTAGGAATATACTAGAAATTTTGTAATATACTAGAAATGAAATTAGTTTATATGTATCAACTTTCTCCCCGACTAGGATTCGAACCCATAACCATTGCGATTACAGCCAGACGCATGTCGCATTGCACTATGATGGCCTTTAGTTTCGTTTAGAAAGCGTTTTTTGTAATTAGAACGGAAGTCAAAAGGCTAGAAGCGGATAACCTTCAAAAAGCGCGTCTATATGTTCCTTAAAGGCCGGCAACATCCCTGTAGCTCCTCTGGTGTTACACGGGGTCGTGGGCGGCGCTAATCACTTACCATCCGGTGAACCGAACGCTCGTTTGCCTTGTCTATAGAATAAAAAGAAAAATAAATTAATAGACTGTCTTCACACTAGGGTTGTCTCTGCCTAGCCTGCTATGCGAGAAATTACTGTGTTCTTGTGTAAGATTTGAACTAACAACCGTTGCATTCCATCACGAATGTCATAACAGCGCCATTATGGCGTCAACGTTATACTCATTATACATTACATATATACATATATCAGATACGTTTAAGAGAAGCTAGAGGTTTATTATTTTTGAATTCAAATTTCAAGTCAAGGTTTTGTTTTTGTTCCTGAATGATTAATATTTTTTTAAATAAACTTTGTTATTTTTTATACTACAAAGTTTCACACTTGTATTTTGGTGTCACTTGAGACCCCATGCGCCCAAGTTAAGATTTATTATTATTCAATTTTATATTTCATTTAATAACGTTATAAATTACTAATATATTGGCCACCGTGTCACAGCGTCTGACTGTAAACGTGATTGAGTGTGGGTTCGATCCCCGCTCGGCGGAATGTTATATATATTATTATTTAATAATATTTATATTGTTTTCATTTCTTCACTCTGGTAAAATAAAGCGCGGCGTTCAGTTTAGCCACTTAATACGCAATGTTTCGATTTCGGTAAGTGGAGAACGGTGTGTCTTGACACTGGAAAATGATAAAAAACGGTTAATTACAACTAAGGTTAGATGATGCCTAAGCGTGATTTTTCTGGTACATTTATTTTTCTATAAAAACTGTTTTAACCTATAATACTCATATATCAAACAGAAACATTTCAGTGTGATATTTGAATTCACTTTCACAATTATCATTTTGTATATAACCAGACCATACATACACTTGGCCACAATGGTCTCAATTTATTATTTACTTAAATTGTAATATATTTTCCAGGTTGTGGCAAAACTCTAATAGCAAAAGCCACTGCAAAGGAAGCTAACATGAGCTTCATAAATCTAGATGTGTCCCTTCTAACGGACAAGTGGTATGGAGAAACGCAGAAACTGGCAGCGGCTGTTTTCAGCTTGGCTGTTAAATTACAACCGTGTATTGTTTTTATCGGTAAGTTTAATGTATGGTTCTGTTTTAGTTATTTTGGAGCTTTTTTTTAGCCGATTAGCAGTGCCCATGACTGCGTCTGCGTGGAATTCTGAAATAAAAGGAGCCTAAGTTACTCCTTATTACATCAGTTGTTTGCCAGTGAAAGTCCCGTCAAAATTGTTTCAGCCGTTAAAGAGATTAGCCGGAACAAATGAACAGACAAACATTTATAAAAAATAATATTTTAGTATATGTACCGTGTATACATATGCAGTAAAAGGTGGTAGTTTTATATTACTAATAGATACTCTAATTTAATTTATTTGTATAGATATTCTGTTTTTGGTTCCAACACGAATAAAATTGTCATAATTTTTAGTGATGCCAACATTGCCCAAATTACCATGCAGATAACAATTACTACCTTTGTAAATCTTTTTAATTAATTTAATTAATAGAATTATTGTTAAAATTGTTACAAACATCTGTTTTAATTTAATTTTATACAAGGCATTTTTAAAATTTTATTTCACACACTTAGAAAATAGAAAATCATATTATAGAAAACGTATCCAAATTTGAACGCCGAACGACGCAGCAGGATATAGAAAGCATGACTAGCGGTCAGAGCGCTTAGACGGTTGGCCATAGTAGCAATGCGTGGGTTTTAATCCCACTGCGTTCAAATATTTATACGTTGCCTAAAAATTTTTATCAATTTTCTGAGTATGTGAATAACACTTTAATAGTGATAAAACCCAAAATTTGCTCATTATTTTTCAAGCAAAGATTGCGTTAAGGTGTTAAGGTGTATTTGGTGGAATCGTCTTAGCATTTTTTATTATTTTAAAATAATCAACCAAAAAGTAAAGAAAAAAGTTATTTATTACAACAACATCCATGTCTACTCTATAACATGTAAAAAATATATTATAACATAAATTATATGATATTTACAAATATAATAGATGAAATCGAGTCGTTCCTGCGCACGCGCACGCAACACGACCACGAAGCGACCGCCATGATGAAGACGCAGTTCATGTCTCTCTGGGACGGTCTCATCACGGAACCCACTTGCACTGTCATTATTATGGGTGAGTATTGAGAGGAACGAGGGTTTAGTGACGCGTCACTACGTCCTTTAGAATGTTAGTGACTGAATGTTGTCTGTTGCAGTGGTGACTTAAATCATGGTATTACAGAACATTTTTATTACGGATTCCCCTTGATTTGTTATTATTATAAGTATGTTTTTCAAATAAAGGGAGATTAGTAATTTGTTTAATAGTTGTTGCAAATTGAAATTGTTATAATTTTCATTGTTTTCTTTATGATAGGCAATCTCGAAGGTGGAAATTATTTATTGTATGAAGAGTGTGAATAGCAAAATTATTTATTTAAATTCTTTTAGGCGCCACCAACCGGCCGCAGGACCTGGACAAGGCCATTCAGCGGCGCATGCCCGCCACCTTCCACGTGCCCATGCCCAGCGACGCGCAGCGCGAGCGCATCCTGCAGCTCATCCTGCGCCACGAGCCCACCGCCGACGACGTCAGTCCCCGCTCCATCTTACTTAGTCTGCCCATTAATACTGTTATTGTACCAACAAACTAACTGCTTTTTTATTTTCGCGCCGATATATTGTTAAATATTTTGTATTAAAATTGAGCGGGGTGATAAAGAGAACAGAATCGCTGGGATTCCATTATATGAAGTGGGTATGGTGCTAATACCATTTTTAAAATTCTCCATACACTTGGTATTAGTCAAACGTTTGTGTACCAGGTTATTAATAGGTTATTATATGAAACCTCCTCTGGTCGTGACAAAAAGATCTGGCCGTCCCCATAATTGTACAAAACTGGCGATCAAAGAAGTAAGAGAAAGAATTCTAATAAATCCTGTCCGAAAGCAAATGATTTTATCTCGGGATTTGGAGATAGCGCCTAGAACCATGTCGCTTATTTTAAAAGGTGACTTAGGACTTGCAGCCTATAAGACACGCACTGATCATTTTGAAACTGATAATTTGATAAAAATAGGGTGATAAAATCAAAAGAACTACTTAGCGCAGTACGCAAAAGGAGGTAACAGAAGAATTTTGCTTACGGATGAGAATTTTTCAAAATTGATCAATATTTTAACATACAGAATGACCGTATTTTTGCTGAAGCTCTATAGAAGCTTTCCAATTAGTCAAAAGTGTACAATGTAGGCATTATCCAAAGTCAGTGATGGTTTGGTGGGGTATTAGCTACGAAGGAGTGACTGAGCCATATTTTTGTAGTAAAGGGAACCAATACATAGGGACAAGTGTATCAAGATACCATTCTTGAGAAGGCATTTAAGTTAAAAAACAACTCCATATTCAACCAACCAAGTACCAAGAATGGTCCTTTCAGCAAGACTCGGTGCCGGGTCATAAAGCTCGATACACCTGATCTTGGTTAGAAGCGAACGTTCTGGACATTGATTATCAGAGTTGAAAACTGACTGTCATCTAGTCCTGATCTTAATTCACTGATTTATGGTCATGTTAAATAGTAAGGTTTGCTCTAAATGCCATGGTAATTTGAATATTATTTGAAAATTTGCCCTTAAACATTCCATACGATTGGCAGTAGAGAAATTTCCCATATCAAGAGTGCATGCTGCTTTTCATAACAGACTTCAACGTTTAAAGGACTGTATTGCATATAACAATATTTATGGCAAGACTAAGTAAAATATATCTATATATCAAATAAAATATATCAATTGTACATATCGATATTATCGTGTTAAAGCGATATACCGATATTTTACGATGTATCGATATGTAATGTGCATTTCTCGAACACTTATGGGCACGCATGCACATAGTCATACACCTTATATTATATAGGCCAAGCTCATTGTAAACACTATTGGTTGTGGTTTCGATTCCCACTAGAAAAAATGGTTATATTTAAATTGTATTCTTTTTACTCGTTGTGTTGTGTTTAACACGATTTTGTATGTGTTTTATTACTATACATCAAACACACATAGATATAATACAACACAAATCTTACACATCCTACTAATACACAAATAAATATATACATAACATTAATAATTACCCATCTTTTTCTTTTAACTTTAATTTAAAACGTTCTTTGACACTTCTCTTATAAATCTACACCACAATACCTTATTTTACTCAAAATAAATTAAAAACAATATGCATTTAAATAAAGTTAACATAGTGTCTGCCATCAATATATATTTATATTTCCTACTTGTACCAGAATGTAAAATGTTGTCTCTCATAATAGCCATTTCTCAGTCCGCCATCGCTTGATTTAAAGAATGAAATATAAGAATAGTTATTAATAATATGTAAACCACGTGACCAGATCGAGTACAGGAGGCTGGCGAACGCCACCGAGGGCTTCTCGGGCTCCGACCTGCACGAGCTGTGCCGGCAGGCCGCCGTGTACCGCGTGCGCGACCTGGCGCGGGACGAGATCGCGCGCGAGGAGCTGGCCTGCGCGAATGCGCAGGTGAATACGGGTCGATTTCACTTTATATAGTCTTGTTAATTAATTATATTCATTACTAGCGACCCGCACGTTTGGCTTTAACTTATTACAGTTTCAGCCAATGTAATAAAGCAGTGATTTTATAGTTTATGTTGTGAATTTTGTCGAACAATATTTTAATTGTTGCAACATTTTTGTTTATGACCCCATTGAAATGCAATAAACACTAAATGTTAAAGGAAGCTTACTAAAATACAATAATCAAAACTGCATTTAACTCAGTTTAGTTGTTTCTGAGATTAGCGAGCACAAACTCACAGAAAAAGAAAAAAATAATTGAAAATCATTGTTTTGGGTTCCAATACATTGAAAAATACTACCAGTAATATTTTTCTCGAATATATTCCATGTACAGACAGAGTGATCGGTTTCATTTTTATTATATATTTACTTGAATAATTTATTTATACTAATTATATTAAAACATGAAGAAAAATTATGCACAAAGCAAATTTTTTTTGTAGTAATGCATTAGAAATACATATGATATTTGTTCGACATACACTTTTGTATAAAATTTAACGTGAAGGTAAAACGTGAAGCTAATAGAAATAACTAAATATATAGACGTCAAGACATCACTGTTTTCACCATTTTAGTGGCACGTCTGGCGAATTTCAACACCGCACTTTGTTTTATCATATTTCGAATATCGAATGAGGATTTCACACGACCATTTTGAATGCAGCCAGATACATCCCAATTATTTACCCACCTATTGACCTGTATGAAACAACTCTCCTGACGCCAAGAATCTAGCTTAGTTGTTTATTTTATGTTTTATTTATGCTTTTTACCCATCACACAAGATTTTGATAAATGTATGTTACAATCTCTTAATATCTTTAATTAAATTATATATGTAGGTTTTATTCTTTTACTACAAAAGAACCCATAACAACTGTCCCACGTCGTTATTTTACTATAACAATTTATTCATTATATTTATAATTATATTATGTTTCAGTCAAACAAAACCAACGTATCGGATTCAGACGACGAATTTGTTGATGCTGTAAGACCAATCACAATGGAGGATTTGAAACTAGCTCTGGGCAAATTGAAGGAGTCTAAAATTCAATGTGGCACTCTAGCGCCCTCCATGCGGATAGAACTTGATTAGAGAGAGACAGCGAGGTAGAACATATGGGTGAGATAGAGATGCGAGTATGGAGTATATATATATATATATCTGGGATAGAGAATAGAACCTATCCTAGTGTGAAGTTAGTTCTGAAAATGTATACTTTAGTGTATTTTTAAATTGTTTTCAAATATTACATTTTTTTTTGTTTTGTACATTATATATTGTTGTGAGGTAGGTTCTTTTTCTGATTTGTACATATGTTAAATTGCATTTCAAGACATGTTAATTTCAATGTTTCTTTTAAATTTTTATCTATACATTTAAAGAAATTTATTTTATTTCAATATATTATGACAAACTAAGAAATGGAATCAATACTGGTATTGTATACTAACATAGGCTTTATTGAAATTATTTCAATTTTTTTTAATATTCTGTTGCCCCCATATCATTTATATATATTTAATATTACGCCATGGTTGCCTTAATTTTTCAGTGTTTGTTTATATAACTTATATTATAATTTATCGTTTAAAAAATGATAATTTACTTAGAATAAAATTAAATAATGAATGTAAACATTCATTATTTAATTTTATTCGAAATGTTTTTTCGAATACCAAAATGATACGCGATTAATCCGGTTAAAATAGTTTCATTTAAAAATGTGTAATAATCGTGAAAATTAAAGAACTCAAATATTTTTTATCTGTTGTCAAAAAATTATTTTGTTTATGGACATGCATCAACTCTTAAATATTATTATTTTTTATATTTATATTTTTTATATATCTTAAATTATATTATTAAAATAAGGCAACAAAGAGCCACGTTGAGTTCCGTTATTTGACAAGCAATGTTTCAATATCTATCTATATATATATATATATATATATATATATATAGAAAGGATATTTTCTTTTTTATAGGGTATATTTTTTTGGTCAAAAACTAACAATGAAAGACGTGTCCATATATTGTTAATGATATCAAGTTCAAATACAGATTAAAAAATATATGTTTATATATTGAAAAACGATATTTACGAATGTTATTAGTAGTCTGTAAATATTTTATTGGCACAATGGTTGAAAATTTTATTGAAATGTGTAAAAAAAAAAACTTGAAAAAATATTATATTGTATATATATAGGTGTTCGTTTCGCGTTACGCGTTACGCTTATGTTAATAATAAAGCTCTTGGAAACTTATGATGTTTAGTTCTTCTAAATGAAAACAAAAATAGTAGTATTGAAATAAACTAATTTGTTTAAATGGTTGGTTTTTTAGAAAGTTATCAGCATGTAATAATTTATTTATTCTGTCTGTCTAAGACATCATCCGTTTTGTAGTGGGACTAAATGGTTGTGCGTTCGATCCCCACTTAGGGAATGATTATATTTAAATTATACTTATTTCCCCGCTTTAATGAGATAAAACGCGGCGTTGAGTTCCGCCATTTAATATTCAATTCACATAAGTTTTGCGGAAAGTTCTCGACTTTCGGCAAACTTATAAACAGAGCGTTTTGACACTGGTCCCTTCTACCTATCCATACTATATGCGGGAGATGCTTGGAAAACTTATAAAGCGTTGTCTGATAAGTTTATGTTTAATAAACTATTTTGTATTATTTTTCTTTTTTATTTTAATTGGATGTTGATATATCATATTATGATTATTTTAACATATCACTTATTGGATATTGAAAACGTTAGTAAGACGATGAATAACATAAATTTGTAAAAATTTCAACGGAGATGCTAGCTAGCCACATAAATAAATTGGCACGTGCGTATAAGAATTTCGACGTAGCCGGATATAGAACGCATGGCTTAGCGGTCAGAGTACTTTGACGGTTTGCAATAGGCGCGGGTTCGAATCCTGCTACGTTTAAATTTTTATACGCTCGCCAGAAACGCCAGTGAAATTCATTGTTAAATAAAATAGGGGGAAAGGTAAGGGAAATTTGCATCCATAGATTAAACAAAAGGTTTTTATCATATGTATGTAGTACTTATATTGTAATTAATTAAAATTTAAATAATAAAAAAGTAGTTGTGATTAGATATAGTTAAATTAAATATTAGTTGGCTGTGTTCAAGCTTACGATGTGTAGCTTTTAAATGGTAATATCTTTTTGATATACAAGCTTTTTAACGGAAATGTGTTCGTTTATTTTTTAAATTTATTGTTGGGCTACCTTATTTTGCATAATCTGTGAATATTACATCATGAATATCTCTACGTACTTGTATGGATTATTAAATGGAATATAGACGATGTTTGTATGTTTTTTTACATGTTTTTAAACATGTCACTGCACATTGTTAAATCAAAATCAAATAATTTTATTCAAAGTAAGAAGTTATATGCTACGGTTTTTTAACTATCAAACAGTTTACCAACGCTTCATTAAAGAATAAAATAAAATACCTTAGACCTCGGAACTACCGGCGCAAGAAACTCAACGGGTTTATTAATGTCCTTATCAATTATCACATTTACAATCTATTATTTATTAGTGGCAATGATACCTTCGAAATAGATTGGAGCGATCATTTCATGCGTAAATTTTGATGTAGAACATTTCTAATATATATTTTAGAACATTTCAGATATAAATTTTAGAAGTTACATGACACGTGACAAATAACCTAAAGTTTGTAATATTATTGCAGTATTTTATAATTTAATTTAGATTGTATTAAGTTAATTTAAATGGGGGACCTGTTTATTTTATATATAATTTACCTGAACTATTTAACTTGCTGTTTTTTTATTTGTCTCCAGTGAAAATTGGGTTTATGTACAAATATATGTACGTAGGTACTATATGTGTATAAAAATTTCAAAGCCTTGATTTTATCTTGTATATAGAAGATTGAATATATATCGTATATTTGGATTTTCCCAGTTTTTTATGTTAATTAAGATTTTAAGTAGATATTAATAATTGTAAACTTATTTTACAAGCT
This sequence comes from Podotricha telesiphe, assembly GCA_038994665.1. NCBI lineage: Eukaryota > Metazoa > Arthropoda > Insecta > Lepidoptera > Nymphalidae > Podotricha > Podotricha telesiphe. Next base: position 71,655 of record JAOYRR010000299.1, on the reverse strand, counting down.
TTTTAGTAACTTGCAATGTATGTATGTCTGTTTAGGTGGAATCTTGCAACGCAATTTTGAAGCACATCCTTAACCGATTGATGCATGGTGACGTCTCTCTAAACTCAACATGGCAGAATACCCAAAATAGCGGATTAGGTATTTTTACTGCACTCCTTCGATATAGATATCAAATTAAATAGCCGTAATAATTCGAAAAAAAACTTGTATTTAAAAAAAAATATATAAATACAAGTTTATTTTTTTCAAGTGTTATTCCATTTTGTTGTGATAATATATAAAAAATTGATAACAATCATTTTATTCGTCCTATATTATAAACAATATTTACTATTTTTAGTAGTTTTAACACTCCTTTCAATATTTTGACGAAAATAATTAAAACTTGATTTTCTCAATTTAGGTTTTTTGCGACATGTCTACGTTTAACCATGCATATCTTTCATATTAATAAAACACTGTATATGTGTAGAAAATAAAATGCGTTTGAAGAAATGTAATAATCTTATTAATTTACTTTGGCAGTCGTGGAATCGATTTTTGTAATTTTATGTAATTTAAAGATTATAAATAAAACAAAACGTATCTATTTTATATTTATTTGTTATTAAATTATTACTTAAGCTATTTAAATATATAGTTTGGTTGAATACTCATCACCAGAAGGATGTCTGAAAAACAAAAAAAAGACATTCGTATATTTTTTATTATAGGATAATATTATCAATGTAGTAAATAGTTTCGTTACCGAATGACTGACAGACAAAGAAATACTTCGAGGTATAGAAATTGTGAAATTTGCATGTTCCTTGGGCAGTGTGTAGTGTGAGCAAGGATTACTGTTTTTTTTTATAGGAAAGGAAAAAAATGGGGTTTACTCTAATGTATACGCAAGAATTTTCGAGCGATAACATTTTTTTAATAAAACCACTTAAATCTACAAGATATTGAAGAATTGAGAAGATATCCAAGATATTGAATACTAGGTAACCAAATCTTTCTTTAAATAGAGCATTTTAGTATTGTCATTTTGCATAGGGTTGTCAGCTCGTCGCGTTGCAGAAAGAGGTGTTCGGTCCAGTGCCTTGGATTTGTGACACAAGTCACAAGTGTAGAAATGAGGAAGGGAAGGAACGCCCCTTTAAAATGTGGACTAACGCCTCCACTGTCCGAGCTCCCTCTTAAGTAGAGACTTAACTAAATTCGAAGAGATCCTACTAATGCCGCCTTTGGAATATGTCAAATATTATGGAGATTTAAACATAACCTAACCGGTATTTGAATTTTTCTAGAGTTATTTTAAGTAAATTCAAAAGTTATTTTATTTTATTAAAATTCGTAAATGAACATTTACAATAAGTAAAAATACACAACACATGAATAATACATTACCCAGTTAAGTCTCTAAAAAAATTTTTATACGTTTTCTAAATATGTCTCTAATAAGTTTTCTAAATATGACTCTAATAAGTTTTCTAAATATGTTTCTAATAAGTTCTTTGATTTTCACGATTATAACACATTTTAAAATGAAACTATTTTAACCGGATTAATCGCGTATAATTTTGGTATTCGAAAATACACTTTTAGAACCCGACGTTTCGAACACTTTACAGTAGTCCGTGGTCACGTGGTCCGTGGTAGACTGAGGTGGCACTTGTCTGTCATTTGATAGAATTATTATCTCAAACTACCGCCAACGATTTCTTAGTTGCCTCGCGTACTGCCCTGGAATATTGCAAAATGAGCTGACTGTATCTTGTTCTCTGGGGTGAAGGGATTGAGACTTCAAAGTTTTCAGTGTTGGGTCCCAGGTGGTAGAAAGTTTCCAACCGTCTTCTCTATTGAAATTAGGGTGTTTTTGTAATTCAACAGCCTCGCGGATCATCCTTGGGACATATCTGTTTTCCCTAGCGAGAATATGAGGTTTATCAAACCTGATGTAATTACGGCGATTAATCCGTTTAAAATAGTTTCACTTTAAACTCTATTATTAACATTGATAAATTTCATTATTATGCAGATAACAAGATGACATGTTTAAAATAACTTTCAAAATACAAACCTTTTTCCTTTTCGAGTGTTTGCTGTGCATGTCCCTCGGCTTTCTACTATTTTTCTTCTTCTTTTTATGCTTGTTTGACAAACCAGTGTGTTTCTTAGGTACCGTCTTTTTGGTCATTTTTCGGAGAAATCTGCTAAGCAGATCTGGTAAATATAAAACATAGTCTTTAAAAACATTTTTTTAATACTATAATCGATAGTGGCATGCATTGTTTATGATCACGATGGTTGTGGGTTCGTTCCCCTCTCAGGAGAAGGATTAGAAACAAATTATTTAAATTTTCCTGCTCTGATAAGCGTCGTTAGGTTAAAACATGAAAAGTGTTTTAACACCAGGTTTTGTCTGTCGCATCTTCTATACCTACTCATATGCGGGATACTTGAGAAAGCTATATGTACCCTTTAAACATTAAAGTCATATAGTAATAGTAGTTATTAGGCTCATGAGCTCATGGTACCGCGTATCCAATCAACACTCAACATATTCACTGATATTATATATCGCAAAGAACTTGTTCGAGATATTAAAAACCCTTTAAAAGTAAAAGTAAAAGACCTAAGACGAGTACCCTATGGCCAACTTACGAATGTAACTACCGAATATGACTTTGGAGGACTCCCTCCGTCCTCGCCACAAACTAAAAAACAGACTCTTATAGGAAAGCCAATTTATTTTGCAGATGAACCTCAACTCAATAACAATAATAACTGCAAGACTCCAACTTGAATGAACAAACAATGAAACAATCAGTACAAAAGGCACGGACGAATGCTGGTGCACTCAAGAAAAACAATCTGCGCTTCTCAAATACCTTTTAGTAAACATATATACATATATATATATACATATATATATATATGTATGTGTATGGATATACGGCTGTTGTACCTTTTGTTATTGGCATTTAAATTACAACTTAAAATTTTAAATTTCGCTAACTCCATTATTACGATACGATACGTTTATAATCCTTTGTGGTAACTCAAAATTATTACGAAACAAAACTTTCTTCCAGAAACTCACAAGGTTAATATTCGTTATAAAAATCACAAATTTAATCCGAAAGTGACTTACAAATAGCAATCGCACACTTAGGAAATTGAAAAACACATATTTAGAAAACGTATAAAAGTTTTAACGCAGCGGGATTTGAATCCGCGCAAGTGAAACGATCAAGTGAAGTGAAGTGAAGTTGAAAACCATGAACGGTTTACAAGAGGCGCGGGTTCAAATCCCGCAGTCTTTTTCAAATAGGTAGTTGCTCTTAAAATACGTATCACAATAAATGTTGGTAAATATAAATGTAGTTATGTCGATTGCATGTCTATGGAAAGCTAACTGACGTCTGTAGTTATTTTCTCTACATTATTATTTTTAACTCATATAAGTACATTAAAGAGATTTGCTTGTCCTCCAGTCACACTAAATGACTTGAAGGTCACAAGCTGGTAAGGTAAAATACCGAGGAATACACCTAAACTATAGATTCACGTTGCAAAGACATATACCATATCTATATATATATATCCCTTTAAGTAAGCCTGTCTGTCTTTACGTGATGTCATCACAAGCAAACCGCTGAACCGATTGCAATGAAATCTTATATACTTGAGGGTCTTGGGATGAACATACGCAACTTTTATTCTACCTTAGTTTTTGTTTTTCTAGGAATTTCATTGTTTTATGTAGACGCCATTGAAAATATAAAACAGCTATAGTTCACGCGGGTGGAAGCCGCGACCGGCTAGCTAGTATGTATTATTAAAATAACAACCTGGTCTCTAAACAACAAACATGGAACCTGTATTTCTGGCTTATTCGCAATTACTTCCCGCTTTATCCCGCAAAAGTCATAAAGGAGTATGTAGATAGAACCTAGTGTCATGACACTCTGCTTTTGTCCGAATTTAAGACATTGCGCTTTGAGTGACAGTACACAACGCCGCGCTATCTGTAAGCGCGATGATTGTGGGATCGATTCCCACTCGGGGTTTTAATTATATTAAAATAATTGTTATATAATTAAACCACCGAGTGGGAATCGATCCCATAATCATCGCGTTTCTGTAAGCGTCTGTACGCTGTCCACTGCGCCACGGTGCCTATTCTCATGAAATATACTAAAGCTTATGGAGGTTATGGTCGTATAGAGTACCGTACCTTATACCTACGTACAGAAGTTCTAAAATATAGCACTTTGTATAATAACATATGGAATAAACTATGAAAGCAACACGTGCCGTTTCTTTTTCAAGATTATAGATATATTTAGTTATATGATACAAAAAGTGAACTATAGTTTGTCTTTCTACGTAGCTAAAAATTTCACATTTTTACACGTCCCTTAATAATTTTCTTATCTATCTATATAATAAAAAATAAGTACTTGGAAAATAATTGTTAGATCGTTAGTTTTAGATTGTTGTTTATATGCTTGATAATGTTTCGTGGCAAAAGCGCTGTCTTTCGAGAACAGGAAAACTTTATTATTATTATTACACGATAATTTTTTTTTTTTATTGTACAATGTCAACGATATTTAGTATCTGTTCAATATTTACAAACAATTTATAAATAAATAGGTACCAATACTCGTATTTGTTGTAGAAGCGGCGTTAAGTTTCGCTAATCAATTCGAAAAGTAGAACACAAAGCTTTCCCTGCATACCGTGCGTTGCGGAAATATATTACATTCTTACCTTGATCAACATCGCCCACATACGCCAGATTAATTGGCGTTTTACCCCCTTGTATATAATTAGGTGAACTTATATATATATCGGAGCAGGCGCCAAAAGTTTCCTGATCTCCACATCCCATTCCTGATGTACCATTTCTGCAGACCCCCCAATTGTTACCAGCTATGTACCTCCATTGGAGAACACAATGCTCACAATGCAAGCCTTTAGGTAGTCGATACTTAATAGTATATTTCCCACCTTTCGGAGGAAAAAACTTAAGGCCCCCTTGCTGAAGTGGAACTGGAAACTTATCGAAGCATGATTGAGATATAGATTTACGATCTGGACAAATCTTGAATATCCAATAGCCGTGGTGGAAGGCAGTTATATCGACGGTTATATCGAATATTTCTTCAGATTGGTAAGATGCCACGATGGTGCCCTGGCCGTAAGTGCCTCCTAGTTCGTGAGGTCTCGGCGGCCTCATGTCGTACGGATCGCCGCATATACCGCATCTGTGTAAAATTCAATAATGGTAATAATCTATTAATATTATTAAATTATATAATTTAAGTAAATTTTTTTATTATCAAATTAATAAATAAATATGTTTTTTATACATGACGAATAAAACATTACATCATAAAAAAAATTCTTTTAACGATTTTATTTAAAATGCAAATATGTATAGGTTGTATCTCAAATCGACCGATTATCAGCTGTATACAGTTGTTGGACCCATATATAACCCATACTTAGTTATATATGCAATTTTCAATGGTTCAATAGATTTGTGGCAATTTCTGGTTTATTTACAGCTTGAACTGAAAAATGCAGCGCAACTGTTGGCTTTATGGTCATTATATGATTTTTTTGCTTTAATTGGCTAGATCGCTTTCTAAAAGCCTAAAGGACCATTTCTAAAAAACCTAGTTTTGAATCTTACAGGGTAAAAACGTTTATATAACTTCTAAAAACATATCTCCCACTTACTTTCCTCCATTACGAACGTGTTGACGAGTTACACCTCCGCAATTAAGACCGGAGTCGTCATAATTTGGTTTCGCCCTTGGATCGTACCGCCATAGCGACGCTCTTGACGGTGGATGTAAAAGTCTTCCGTGGCCCGAAACCAATGCTATTGTGGTCAATAGAACTAATACGTGGTGAAACATCTGTAAATAAATAAACATACAGTATCTTCATTCGGGGAACGACTATTTAACAGCTTTACGCTTTTTCCCGCATATCATGGTAGGCAGAGATAACCTAAAGTCAAGACACTCATTCAGTTTATTGCGTGTTGAGCGGCGGAAGTTTGTCTAAGGTATCAGAGAGGAGTAATTACAATATTTTAGATATATTCAATAATAATAAAGAATTGTGTCAAGACAATTCATTGTCCACTTTCAGCACATTTTCGGAACTCACTACCGCGCTGTACCTTACTGGATAGGGGAAGTAAAAGTAAATTAAACAGAGACCATTGTGGTGCAGTTGTACAGCATCTGACTGTAAACGCGATAGTTGTGGGTTCGAGTCCCATTTAATGGAATAATTATATTTAAATTATTTTCCATTCATTCGCTCTGGCTAAGACAAAGCGTGCCGTTGGGTTCTGTCACTTAACACGCAACGCCTCGAATTCGTACGGATAGCGGGGAACGCAGCTTCATTACTCTTGATCATAGGTTCTCTTTGTCTATCTTGCTATACAATAAAGCGTAAAGTTGCAAAAAAGCTTTAGCATTTAAAACATGTTTAAAATACGTTTAAATTCACACCAAACAAATTAAAAATGATATTACCACAAAATTACGAACACTGTACGTGTCTGTTTTACTAACTACGCACGCGGTCTGTTTGCAAAAATTTGCAAGGAAAGTTAGTTAAACGGCGACAAATTTATGCCATGTTCTTAACAGAGTGCAGTTGTAATTCTAATAATAGGTACTCTATTCGGAGAAAGTGTATTAAAGCTGTGGGAAACTGGTCTACGGTACTTTGGAAGTGATGCAGCGGTTTTATTTTAATAGACTAAGCAGATATTATCAATCATACTATGGATTGAAGAATTTATCTTTAAAGGCAATGAAAAAGGTATTGTGGCGCAGTTTGTATGTTCACTATGGTAAAGCATTCGATTACCACTCAAGAATCGAGAATGTTTCTGTCTAAAACGGTAAGGTAAGTGTGGTTAAAACGACGGCCAGGGGTCGAGGGTTCCGGGGTTCACTGAAGGAGGCAGTCGAGGAGGAGTCTCGTGAGGTTTTAGTGGGTATACGGACGGCCTCGATACACACATTGAAGTTAATTTAAAAAGGTCCTGTTTTTTCATTGGTGATATCACAGCATTGTAAAATAATATAAATAAATACGTGCAAAATCGCTAACCAACACGAGGCCCATGGAAATGGCAAAATATAGAATGGAGTGGTGTGAAGCTAGAATTTTTCTATTTTACTCATATTTGAACGTATAAAATGAAACATTTTAACCGGATTAATCGCGTATAATTTTGGTATTCGAAAATACATTTTAGAACCCGACGTTTCGAACACTTTACAGTAGTCCGTGGTCACAGGTAGACTGAGGTGGCACTTGTCTGTCATTTGATACAATTATTATCTCAAACTACCGCCAACGACTTCTTAGTTGCCTCGCGTACCTACTGCCCTGGAATATTGCAAAATGAGCTGACTGTATAACGTTGGGTTCTAAAATGTATTTTCGACTACCAAAATTATACGCGATTAATCCGATTAAAAATAGTTTCATTTCAAAATGTGTAATAATCGTAAATATCAAAGAACTTATTAAGGTATACAATTTAGTATAGCTTAAAATTATTCGTACATGAAGAAGGAGTACTGAGAGGCAATGGTTTTCCAATGTAATGCTATAATTGATACATTTAACGAATAAAATAAACATTACACACACTACCGTGTGTCTTACACTTATTTGTTGTTGTATAACGTGTTAAATACACGTTGCTTAGTAACGAGTATTTTACACGCCAATGAAGCTTTAGTATGTATAAAAAGTTAACTCAGCTAGAAACAAAGTGCATCGGACGCTTAGTATGAGTAACAAAGAACAATAAACCGATATATCTTATCGGTTTATTGTTACCGGAAATATATTATTATATACTGTAAATATAAAATCATAAATCGATTTACAAATATTGCCCGTCTATTTATAAAATCACGTGGTTTTACTGACGATGGTTGGACTTGGTTTTTATTTCATAAAAAAAGTATTTCCGACATTTTCCTATATCTTTTCTATTTTCTTTACGGTAAAACAGAGACCTAAAGCACATACTGTTAGTACTAATGACCATGTGGTCTTCGTCTAGAGACACGAAGATTGGAGACTACGGAAAAATAAAGATACAATAATTAAAGCCGAACAAAAAAAGCTTAACGTATCTTACAATACATATGAAAGTATATGAAAGTTTATTTATATATTACAAAATACCTATTCAATCATCCAATGACAGAACGAATTTCAATATAATCCGCCATACAGAGTTTATTACCGAGATTAACACACGCGGCACTTTTTGTATCGGTAATGACAAGGTTTTATCAACGAGATGATAAATCAAATAACTTTCTACGAATTTTCTTAGGTACCTATATATTTTTAGCTTTATTTCGCGTATATGACACAGTAGCTGTACAGTAGATGTATATATCGATGCATTTTTTAATTTAAAGTTAAAAATATTGAAAATTTGGACGTTAACAATTGATATATAATCATTAATTGCTTCCATAACGCATTAGGCATTACTAATGAAATTTTCCAAATATAAGATCAATCTTAATATTAAAGACAGTTGGTTAAAGTGCACAGAAATATTTTTGGAAAATAGTATACTCAGCTTTTATTCTTCTAAGAAACTTTAATACTAAATTGTCAAACAAGAAAATAAGGAAAAACATATATCATTTTGTATCTTAATGCAATCACAAAAATATTTAGCATCTTAGTCTTCTGAATTGTAACAATTGTGTACATTAAAACGATAATACATACAATTCAAATGCTAATCAACATTTCTCATTGCGATTGTTAGACTTAAAAACTTGTAATAATAGATGACAAGTACAGTGTCGCAGAATTTAAACAAATATATCTATAAAAATAAGAAAATGGGACTGATCGCTGTCTGTACATGGAAGATATAAATATATTATTAAGGGTATTTATTTATGAATATAATAGACCCTAAAACAGTGATTTTTTTTATTTTTTATTCTGTTTGTCTGTTTATCTGTTTATTTGTGCACGCTAATCTCAAGAACGACTTATCTGATTTATTATTATATTGTAGTAACCTTACCTTAACATTTAGTGAAGGAAACCGTTGAACGGTTTTTAAGAGGCGCGGGTTCAAATCCCGCTGCGTTCATATTTTTATACATTTTCTATATATGTCTTTTTAAATTACCTAAGTTTAAAAAAGTTTATGATTTAAATGAGAACGCAGGCGGGCGCAAACCGAAATAGTGTAGTCATGTAGTTTACACAGGCGAAGCCGCGTGCGGGTCATTAGCTTATATAACCGAATATTGCTTATTTTCGAATATAACATGTTTTTAAAACTATTTTTACCGGATTGCTTATATTTTTTGGTATTCGAAATTACACTTCAGAAAATTCGAAGTTTCGAACACTACAGTACTCCGTCACAGGTATCACATGTTATTTATTTTTTTTGACTGCCCTTTATCCCGCATAGCCGGGTAGGTATTGAGAACCTAGTCTCACAACACTGCGTTTCCACCTTCACCAATTTTCACCTGAATACCTCCTATGTTTCCAAAAAGACCGACTAAGCACTGTTACTAAATCAATTAAATGTAACACTAGCTACATTAGCTACACCTGTATCGGTTGATTTGCTTAAAAAAAAGGTATATGTATCCGGATTCAATTATACAATATTTTCAAAAAAACCACCCGATGGCCTTGCCAGTATAACAAGAATAGTCCAGATAACCATTTCAATAGTATTCCTTTTATTTTTAACATTTTGTATTTTAGTGTTAAATATTTTTGGTACTTTTTGTTTTGTTAAATGTTATAAAATGAAAATTGAAAAAACATATTTTAAAAAGACGTGTAAAAACGCAGCAGCAGCGGGCATGCGTGGGTTTGAATCCCGCTGCGTTAAAATTTGTATACGTTTTTCTAAAATATGTTTTTCAGTATTCCTTTTAATTATTTAACCTAGTGTCATGACATTTCTTTTTCCACACCCCGTCTGCAGACAAAACATTGTGTGTTGAGTGGCGGAACTCACACCGCGCTCCCTTTCTCTTGTCACCCGAACGGAGAAATTAAAATAATTTAAATATATTCATTCCTCCTAATGGGAATCAAACCCTACAACCATCGCAGCCAGTCTCTGTTACACTGCGGCACGACTGTATCTTTTCTTTTTCAGCTTACTATTTTTTTATTATTTTTAACATTGTTTTTAAAGTGTTATTCACACACTGAGAAAATTGAAAAACATATGTTCAGAAAACGTATAAAAATTTGAAAGCAGCGGCATTTGAACTCGCGACTTTTGAACGGTTTTCAAGAGGTGCTGGTTTAAATCCCGCTGCGTTCAAATTTTTATACGTTTTCTAAACATGTTTTTTTAATTATTTCTATTCCTATTATGTATCTTATCAAATGAAAAGATTAACAAGCTATACAAAGAAATATTATAGGATATGATATAGCAATGATGATATTCATTTTAATAGTTAAGTTATGTAGAGTTAAGAATCTACATTAATTTTAAAATATCTGTAATCTTTTAAATGCATTAAGGTCAAGGCCTCAAAAAAGACATAGTGTAGAATAGACCCGTGTCTGTGTGTGGCAGGCAGGTAGTTGGTTCAAAGTTCAGTTGAGGCCAACAGCGACGATAGGCTTTTTAGCATTTCTATGTGAGAAATTAAAAGATATCTTTATTAAAAACTATTTAGCTTAAGGCCTTTGTGACGCAGTGGGACCGCGTCAGAATGTAAGCGCGATTGGTCATGGGTTCGATCCCCGTTCAGAGGTATAATTATGGTTTTTACAACAAAGTAAGATAAGTGAGGTATATTGTGTCTTGATACTAAATTCTCTCTGACTATCCTGCTATACGGTAAAAAGCGTAAAGCTAAAATAAGTTGTTTTATTAAATATAATAACAAAAATAAAATATATTTTTAAAACTAACTAAACGTCTAAACGAGGCATAGTAATTTTTGTCTACTTGCTTGCTGAACCTTTATGTTACATGTCTTATCGGCCATCTTTACAAATAACCGATAGCTTAATATTATTTAAGAATTAAATCGTAATGGCTTCTTGTCGCAATGGGTTAGCGTCTAAATGTAAAGACGAAGGTCGTAGGTTCGAAACCCAATCGGGGGAATGATTATATATAAATTATTTTCGTTTCCTCGCTCAAGTTTCGTTTCGTGAAGCTGTTGTTTTTTATATACCTCTATTTTTTTTCCTTATTAATAAACTATACTATTTAGTTTCCGTCATTTAGTTTTAGTAACACTATATATTGATGGCGGAACTAAACGCTGCGCTATACTTGTTACATAAAAATAATCTATAAATATGTTCCCCAATACTATACGATTCCCTTTTGACAGTCTTCCTGTATATTTATATATATACAAATCCATATTCATTGTTTTGTTTTCATTCTATTTTCGAAGTTTACAAGAAAATAAAGATAATTTAGTGTGAAAGTCCGTTCCACATTTGTCAGCCCCCTCACCTAACTACTGTAAATTGTTGGAAACAAAGTTAAACTCTTCTTCTTAGCTTCACATTACTCCGCAGTTAAGTTTTTTTGTAAAAGTGTTAACGCACACTTAGGAAAATTGAAAGCAAAGTTAAGCTTTTACTTTTTTTTAAAGTGTTAATCGCACACTCTAGGGAAATTGAAGACATATTTTTAAAACGTATAAAAATTTTTACGCAGCGGATTACCTTGAACCCGCCGAAAACCGCTTGAAAACCGTTCAAGCGCCTTCTTTGACCGCTGCTCATGCGCTCTACATCCAGTGCTAGAAAAGTTATAACTTAGAAGTGAATAAATTAATTGTATTGAAAATGACTTCAAATATGGATAAGACAGCTAAATTCCATGACTTTGGTCAATACACAAAAGTGACAATCTGCAGTGGAAGAACAAGTTTGCGTTAAGACGACGGTTTTTCTCTTTGTTTCAAGTATAAAAAAATATTTATAGTATTTTTAAAGTATTCAATATTTATATAATGTGTAAAGAGTGCAAAATATAGTTATAATAAGCGTTCATCTTTGTAACTGTTTTTATAATACCCTTATATTCTATGAGATTTTTGTTTTCAGCTTTAAGTTGTATCTCGCATAGCAGGTTGGGCAGAGAGAACCTAGTGTCATATCCGTTCGCTTTCGACCCTAATACAAAACATTGCGTGATTTGTAGCGGAACTCGACGCCGTGCTTTATCTTACCAAAGCAGGGAAATCGTTTAAATATAGTCATTCCTCAGATTATTAATCGAACCCACAACTATTGCGATAATAAGACGCGGTCCCACTGCGCCACGATGACCTCTGTATTCTATGACATGTTTATAGAAATATAAATTAGGTCTAATTCATATTTTTCGCTTTTATGTAATTTCCGTAGTATATACGATAACCGGAAATAATTAGGTAAGTCAATCGATTTCTTCGACTTCCGTTATTCAAACCGTTACCAAAGTGTGTTTAATTAATGATAGCAAAACAAAACCATTTTAACATATTTTAAAAGTGTTATTCACTGTAAGATATGAGAAACATTTTTAAAAAACTCGCTCGACCGCTAAGCCATGCGGACGGTTTCCAAGAGGCAGTAAGCAAAAAAGTGAGAACCTAATGACAAGACACTTCGTTCTCTGTTTAAATTCTGATATTAATAAATAAATTCACTATATCTACTTTGGTATGTGGAAAAAAACGCTTATATTTTCGGCTGTAGCTAAGAAAAAATTAAAATGTTATAAATCATTTTTATACTCTATTTCAAATATCTATATATATACCATTCCGGTAAAAACTAATAAAATGGAGATCCTAAATAACTAACACCATTTCTGTAAAAAAATACTTATAAAAATGATTTCAACAGTTTTAACTTTACAACGAAAAAAAGGCCGTTCAATACTTAACATTATTTACACATTGATAACAGTGTAGGCTGATTTTTAAGTGAAATCGTAACCAAACCAAATACAGGTTTGCTTTCCCATATGTTTACGACAAGTAGAAATTTTAAATTTTTTTTTTTATTTTCAAACCACTTTGCTTAATATTTTTTTACATTTTCAAAGTTACAGTAATACACTTTACTTAGGACACACACTTAGGACATCGAAGCCTAAAGCTTTTGGCAGAGCACTCGGACGTTTTTGAGGAGGCGCGTGTTCGAATCCCGCTGAAAACAAAACTTTATACGTTTTCTAAAAATGTTTTTCACTTTATTTAAGTTATTTTGTATATCTAATGCCAATAATGTGAGATGGACACAAAAAGCTTTAGGAGAAATCACTACACTCTCCTTGTTTATAATTGTTTAAGAGCTTCGCGCCTTTCCCGCATAGCAGAGTAGTCAGAGAGACATTTAGTCCAGACACTGTGTTCTCTATTTTCCGTCCGACATTGGCATATTGTTGAGTGATGTAACTCAACGTCGCGGTTTGTCTTACCAGAGCGTGGCAATGAAAATAATTTAATTATAATCGTTCTCTAGAGCAGAAATCGAACCAACAACCCATTGCGCTTACACTCAGAAGCTGTCCCACAGCACTACGATGGACACTCTTGGACATTCATTCAAATCTATACACATAATTAAAATTGGAGTGTCAGTTTGTTATATTAAAATAACCGCTTTTTACTAAATGCAGGCGTATGTTTACGCGATACATATACCAAAATAACATTTTTTACAATTTTTATCTATCTGTCTGTCTGTTTGCTTTGGCTAATCTCTAGCACGGTTGGACCGATATTGATGTGACTTTAAGTGCCAGATAGCTAATTTAATAAGAAATAAGTTTTTTGAAACACAGTTTGTTGAAAATAAGATTCCAAAATATCATTAACGATTCATTTTATCTTCTTCTATCTTCTAACAGAATATAATGTTTTTAAAGTTAAATAGTTTTTTGTTTTTAAAGTTACTCATATAACGTGTAGTGGATAGAAAAACCTTGGAGAGCAATCCTTACGCTCTCCGTTTCTGGAATTGTATAGACGTTGGTGGGACCCAATTAAGGAATTACCTTATCTAGGAAACCAAATATATTACTTCATCAAAATACCTACATTTACATGGGTTATTGGGGGAGTAACAAATATTAATAGTACCTTTTTCTGACTGTGTCGTGTTGGTCTTCGTTTATATTATAAACAAGGCAAAACAAATATATACGGCTCTCTTAGGAATTACATACCTATAGATATATAATAGTGTCTTAGTCTTTTTTCTGTTGTAAAAAAAAATAATAATAACAAAATTATGCAGAAAAAAGTAATTAAAGTGAAATATTCTTAAAATATGAAAAGTTATCGAATTTATATGCAAAATATAAAAAAAAATATAATTGGTTGCAGTAACGAGTTACATTCTACTTTTGATTTGATATAATATTCTAGGTGTTCTAGATAGAAGAGACGCATAATATTCCTATATATACATACAGCTCAACGCATAGTCAGAGAGAACCTAGTGTCAAAACACTCCGTTCTCCTGATTTAGTCAGAACCCGAGACATTATGTGTTGAGTGTGGATAATTTAAGCCATTAACGAATGATATGCGAAATAAAATTAAAGAAATAATTAATTCAAGAGTATAGAGAAAATTTTTAAAGGCAGGCAGTGAATTTATATAATTTAGATATCTATGTATGTAGGTAAGATAAAATTTTGATATCGACCCTGGATAGCGTGTTTGTTGTAAATCAATTGTAGAATGTACAATTTAACACCAGAGCCAAAAAAAAATTAAAAAAGTTATATATATTTTTACCTAGAAAAATACTTTTTGGAGGGATGAAGGGAGCTTGTATAAAAATTTAAGGGTACCAGCTTACCAGCCTCGGTATATAAAAAGATAAAGAACATAATATAATTTTCCTAACCTAATTTAAATAGAATATAATTAAAAAAAAAACTATTTACTGTAAGATAATAAAAAAAATCCTTTTAACATAATATAATTCACACAATAATAAACCTCACACACACAAATTGTTTTTACAACGATTGCATCTTACAAACTGCAATATATGAATTTGAATCGACAATCCATCAATATTTGTAGTCAAATAAAGTTTGAAAAAGAAAAAAATGCTTATATATTTTAATAAATAATATCAACAACAACAACTTACCTTAAATTGAAAAAAACTTTTTTTACTATCACAACACCATAATGAACACTTATAAATTATTTAATTAAAACAAACAAACAAACAAACGAACAAACAAACAAACATATATACAATATCGTCGCATTCCTATCATTACCATTATAATTCAAACAAAACACTACATCATATAAAAATAAAAACAAAACAAAAACAAAAATACATAAAAAAGATTGTTCTTTAAAACACGACTCGAGTCAAACAGAGCATGTATATTAAATGTTTCGCGCCGGCAAGTGCGGCTGTCCGTCCGTCTGTAACACCGTACTCTGTAGTCTACCAATATTTCTTTGACGCCTTTCTAAATTCTAATACAGCTCGCTTTCTCCGAAATTGATCAGATCAGCAATGTTTTTGACCGCGACTTATTTACTTAAGAATCAGTGAATTATACAATTTTGAATCACTATTACGTAAAAATGGTGAGCAGTGGTTATTTTTAGGTATACAAATTTTAACAAAAAAGAAAACCGATTTTAACATATATTAGTGTGTTTACAATTTAGTATATAATGTATTTATTTTTAATTCTATATAAGATACGAGTATATGCGTTCACCACGCATCTATGTTGGTATTACTACGAATATCTCAAAAACTACTTGTCGGATCTTAACGAAATTTAAACAGGCCTAAATGAGAAGCACTAGCTATCTTATAAAAAAAAGAATCATCAAAATCGGTTCACCCAGAAACAACTTGTGCGGTAACACACATAAAAAAAAATAGTCGAATTGAGGACTTCCTCCGTTTTTTTAATGTCGGTGAAAATGGCAGTCGTCTAACCGTTTGACAGTCAAGCTTTATTTAAAAAAAAACGTAAACGTGATTGGCTGTGGGTTCGATTCCCGTTTCGGGGAATGATAATATATAAATTTCTTCGTTCTGGTATCTAAGACATGACGCGACGTCGAGCTCCTGCACTCAAATTGCAACGTTTCGATTTCAGGCAGAAAGGAGAGAACTCAGTGTCTTGACACTAGGTTGACACGACCTTTTCTCTGACACTGCTATAAGGGAAAAAGCGTGCGGCTAAAACAAATGATTTTCAACGTCACCAGACTTCTCGCGATCCTTGGAAACCATCCAAGCGCTGTGACCCACTAAGCCATACCATAAGGTTTCCATTCCCAGACTACATTAATACAATTTAAAAATATAAAAAAGTGTCAGAATTTATTAAAAGAGGATGTGACTTTTCCTATATGGTTTTGTTCCTGTGTCAATTGAAGTATTAAATGATGCTATTATACAATAGTTAAATCAAGCTATATGTTTAATTAAGCTAAGATGTTGATGAAGTTATATGTCGCATTAATTTTTTTATATCAACCTAATTATAGGTGTGTTTAATGATTTTAGCTTTTCAACATACTGCCATGAATGAAAAAAATTCGGTTTTCTTTATAAATATAGTATTAATTTAATATGTATCTAATTTTACACAATAAAACTTAGATTTCGATTTTTAAAGATAGATTTAATTGTTAAGTTTCTAAGCAAAGAAAGCTAAAATTTCGAAAAGTCAGACATATAACTATAATCATTTGTATCTGTCTGCATTTGTTCATAGTTTTTGTTTTATAGCTTTACCTACGCCTTATCTTTACGCCTTATCTTTAGTCAAAAAGAACGGAGTGCCAAACCGACTGGCAAGACTATGTTCACCGAAACACATAAATACATATTAAAATACAATTTTTCTTTTTTATTATCTTATTTTTGGGAAAATCATCACCATCCTCAGTAGTAGTATAGTAGTATAGTAGGTAAGTATCTCCAACTGTCACGCGGGAGAGTTCTGTATATTTTATTATTTAATTATTTTTTTCTTTTTAATTAGTGCGATTTCATTAAAAAATTAAGTACCCAATGGTTAGGCTGTATTTCCAGTTTTCAGAGATAGGACTTTTTTAAATATCTTCTGGACTTTGTACATACATACAACATACACGAAGGTTAAATTTGACAGGTTTCAGGACTGAGGTTCTCTATCCCTGAACCATCGATCTAGTGAGCCACTGTGTAGTTACATATTGATAGGTTTGAATGTTTTCTAATGATAAACTCGGGATATGATACCGATTATAACATATTGCCTGAAATATACCTTATTGTATATCTGGGAGTAATAGGAAATTACATAAAGTTATAAAAAGGTTGTTAAAGTGGATTATGGATAAGCCTAATTCGACGTTTATCCATCAATCTTTTCGCGAATCGTAAATAATCAATAGTTTTATTTACTTTGTGATGTAATCAAAGACCGAGTGCGTATAAAAATGTTTATTTGGCAATAAATAGTTTAACTTCTAAAGATGCCGCTCATGCATCTGATGCAATAGCTATTTAATCGAATGTTGAATTTGGCGTATTTTTGGCATATATATCGTATACTGGTTGCAAGAAAATTCCAATTTCAAGATTCCAATAGAGGTCCGGCTTGAGGAACTATGTAGTCGTTTCTTTTGATCGTGATATCGGAACAGGCCAAAAAGTTTTCCTGGTTGCCGCATCCCAACGCTCCTCTGCCGTCTGAGCAGACTCCCCAATTGTTACCAGCTACATATCTCCATTGCAAGACGCAGTGATCGCATGACAAGTTCTCTGGTAATCTATAATTGACTTTGAATTGTCCTGAACCAGGAGGATAGTATTGCGTTCCTCCCTCCTCAAGCTCAATTAGGTAGTTATCGAAACAAGCTTGGTCGTCTGAAGTTGGATCAGGGCATATTTTGAACTCCCAATATCCCATGTGATAGGCAGTTATTTCGACTGTAGTTGAAATTACCTGTCCAGCTTCATATTCAGCAACGATTATACCCGTACCATATTTTCCACCGAGTTCATGAGGTCTAGGCTGTGGTAAGTTAAATGCGTCGCCGCAAATACCACATCTAGAAAGAAAAAATAACAATATGATTAAGAAATGGGTGTGTTTTTTGGCATTTATAATTTTGGATGAAATAGAATTTTGGATATATTTAAAGTAAGGAAGTTGAAAACATGAGAAATATAATAATTAATTTATGTTAAAAGCAAATGGAACGGAGTTTGCACATGTCACCCACTACATAGCCTATAAAATTTAAAGTTAAAAATGACGAGACACAGTATCAACTTTGCAAATGTAATGTATGTGAGAAAATTATTTAACTTATATTATAATAATGTAATAGTGCTACGAGCATAATACTAATCTGTTTATATATTTTTCGAAACATCAAAATAAACACTCGTACTGATATTGAGTGTAAACTTAATGTTATCTAAGAATAGTATTTGTGTATCGTTTTCGCAGTAAAGATTACTGGTGAGAAATAGAAAGAAAAAGACATATTTAGAAAACGTATAAAAATTTGAACGCAGCGGGATTTGAACCCGCGCCTCTTGCAAACCGTTCAAGCGCTCTGACTGCTAAGCCATGCGTTCAACGCATGCGTTTTCTAAATATGTCTTTTTCAATTTTCTAAATGTGCGAATAAAACTTTAAAAATGTTACAAAATATAAATATAATAGAAAGAAAACTTACTTTCCACCGTTTTGATAGTAATGTGTTCCAAAACCACCACAAAACAGGCCTGTGTCGTCATAGTTAGGCTCAGTTGCATATCCTAGCCTCCACATGGAAGCACGAGATGGAGGGTTTGAGACTCTTCCATGGCCGTTCACTGCTGCAGAGACGGCCGCCAATACCAAAAGATATCGCAACATCTTAAAATATTCGTACACTCTATGAAAAATCTATTCCTAAATGCCACTTAAAATAACATATGCAATAGATAATATGAAATAATTATCAATATTTTTCGTAACTTTAATAAGTTTTCCATGTTTTACATTTGTATTTTATCTATTTTAACGTTCGATCTGATTCTTGGAAACAATTTTATTAAGTTAAAAGTGATATATGATGTGAATCACAAAAATATTTTTAATAAAAAAAAATTAAACAAGTTTATTTACAAACGGTTACCTTTTAATAAATTCCCGATTCACACAACACCAACTAATTTGCTGACAACTAAACGTACTGATAAGGAGATGGGAGGATCGCGCACAATTTATACAAGAAATTTCTAAGCATTGTAAAATATTATCGGTGAATGATCGCTATCGAAAAGGCACTTTGATTTGAATCCAAACAATAATAGTATATAACTTTATTCGTAAAAATTGCGAGATAAAAGTTCAAAGAAATATCCCAGTGTGCCGACATTACGCTGGTGGAGTGGTGACGTGCGCGAGTGTCTGGAAGTTGAGTGCGAAAAAGTGCTGTGCTAGAATACGATATATTTATTTCTGCCTTCCTACCTTACCTTTTCCACTTGACACGATCTTTGACATTCTCAGTAATTAGTTAATTGGCTCACATATACTGCTTTGCGACATCCAGCCATCACTTCCTTGGGCGTCCTGGAGGTCTAACTCCAGGGACGAACACGATCTCAAGGCATATTCTTCTCAGACATAGTTCCTTGCGGGGCCGCCGCGCAACGTACCACATACCATTCCAGGCTATACTCTTGGAGCTTGTCCGCTACGTGCCAGATTCCGAGACTACGAATGAACGTGTTATGTATTGCGGTCAGCCGCGGCGTAACGCCACACATCCACCTAAGCATCTTTATCTCCGTGAAGTGAAGCTCCTGAGTGTGTCGAGACAATGCTGGCCAATATTTGTTGCCGTATAAAAGAACTGGGTCAAAAGCGGATTATGCACTTATATATCAGCCCCTTGAGTTTATAGATTAGGACTATATAGAACATAATTTACAATTATGTGAGTCCACGACCACTGAACTAAGTTCTAAGCCTGTGTTACTAGACATGGTTGAACATATCAATTGAATCATATTAGTACTCTAGACATTATACAATGATTTACAAATCTGTATAAGATTAGTTGGAAAGGGAAAAACTTTTTGGACCCTTCACGAAGAAAGTTATACTGACAAAGAGTATAAAATTTGGCACAGTCAAAGTTTATACGAAGTAGTCTTACAAAAAAAATCACTTTTTTTGACTATATGACAGATTTTGGACTATTATTTGCTTAGCTTTTATTAATAAATAAAAAATGTGGATACATCTATGGTCGATCATCTCCCACAGCTACCTAACCACTAAGCAGTAAGAGCTTGTAATAATACAATTTTAACAACATTGTTCGCATATATTTTGTTATTTTCGATATTAATCAAATTCTTGTTCCTAAGAATATTTTCATACACGAAATTTATCCAGTTTTTTCAGTTTCACGCTTTTTTCCACATAGCAAGTTAGGCTAGAGAGAACACAGGGCTTGACACTCCATTCTCCACTTTCTGCGCGAAATAGAGATATTACGTGGAGAGTGGCGCAAATTAATGCCGCGCTTTGCGTTGTCCCCAGAACGGTAAAATGAAAATAATTTAAATATATTCCTCTGAGTGGGAATCGAACCCGCAACCATAACAGTCAGTCAGACAACATCTGATAGATCTTATTAAGTCCTTATAATTCAGTTTATGAACCTGATCCTTCTCTATTAACCTGACTTAAATAATTTTAATTACTTAAAACTATTTATGTCGTAGCCATATCGTAGAATTGACGATTTCATGAAATTATAGACCGCTTACCACGACATTCATGTCTTTCTTTATGTAAGAGCAACATACACTTTATACAACTTTATAACGGAATAGATGAATTGAGCGTAAAATGATTTAGTTTTTAACCGTTTAAAGTATCGTCAATATATTCTTTGTTTTTAGATTACTCATTTATCATTTACCTTTTTACCTCCATCAAGGTCACACTAATTTTATCAGTCCAATTTATAGTGGCTGTTTATTTTATAACTTGGCCCTTCATCGTTACGTTCTTTGTAATGGATGTTACAAAAGTTATAGTCTTTTAAAATTTAATTGAAAACTTTAAAATATATAAAAGAAAAATTACCGCGAAAAGTCGGGAAGACGTCTTTGCGTCGCAATTGCCAGAACATTTCGTACATTAAACTATTAAATATTCTCTATTCGATAATAATGTCAAGTTTTCTATAAATAATAAACTGATAAAATAATATTACTCAGAACTATTGAACAAACATGTAGGAAAATGGAAATACTTTTGAAGTGGCAATGACTAACAACACCAATATTTATTAATCTTTTTTTATAGCTTTACGCCTTTTCCCGCATACCTGGGTGGTCGAAGACAATCTAGTGTTAAAACACTCTGTTCTCTACTTTTTACCCGAATTCGAGACATTGCGTGTTGAGTGGCCCCACGAGGTGTCTAAACATGGAGGCGAATAATTGCATGAAAAGCTGGAAACTTCGAGATTTTGGTGCATGTACACAATGCGGAGTTGATACCCACGCTGTTATACGGCAGCGAAACGTGGGTATATTATATGAAAAATTGAAGAAACCGAATGCTATAGAAATGCGATCTCTTCGTAGGATGTGCGGGGTCAGCTTAAGCTGTTAGAATCTGCAATGCAGAGATACACAGAATGACAGGCGCAAGAGAGAATGTTTCTTTTCTAAATTATCGTCGTCACTGAAAATTTTAACAAGCCACTAGATTGTAAAAAAATATACAGCAAAATGGCTGCGCGTGTACCTACTGCGTACTCGTCGTACTCTAAAATACACATTGTCTTAACAACGTGCATGTCAATTCATACAAAAATGTGCATGACAAACACTTGGCAATGTGTGTAATTGTTATTTAATTAAATTTTCAATGCATTTTGAACAATATAGGCGCTCTGCAACTCAATATAATCTTCAACTAAGCCAAATTTAATTTTTCATTTTAATTAATTAATTTATAACGAGTCAAATATCTACAACGAGCACCGAGCATATCAATAAAATTATTAGGTGTACGTGTTAATATTGTTTTGTTTCACTGTTAAGTATATTAAGATCAACCTTCCTAAAGGCTAATGGAAAGGAAATTTCCACTAGTACTACTGGTAAGACTGGAAAAATCCGGAATTTTGATCCCAATAGACGTCTTTCCAGTGAAACAACAATATTAAACTGTAGACCTAATAATTTTATTAATTTGACCGGTGTTCGTTTTAGATATTAATTTACACCCAAAGAATTAAATAAAACCCATGAAATGCAGACATGCAATCAGTAAGTCTATTGAGAAGGAAATTCCCAGAAATAGTACTGGTAAGACTATTGGAAATAGGCGATATTTTATATATAGTTTTTTGCTTCACGTATTTATATATGTCTGGGAGTGGGTTGTTTTGATAAAAAGAAAAAAATGAATAAAACTATTGTGTATTATGCTGGAAAATCCTTGTCGTAATTTAAGACAAAATCACAACTTACATTATTACCTCATGTGATATTTAATTCCAAAAATTGCCAAACAGAACACAAGGAAATTTATCATCATTCCATAATGTCGTCCGAAAGATGAATCGTTATAAATTTACTTAACGATATATAAAACAAATCAAAAACGTCTTAAAAATAGTGAAACATACTGTAAGAAATTACTAATTAATTATTTAAAAATATTTACAAAACAATGTTTTCCATGAGAAAATTAAATCACATCCAGTAGCACCCCATATTAGCAAGTTCTTTCCTTCAAATTTTCTCAAGTCTTCAAAAGTAAATTATACTGTTGACATATCTTTAAAATGATGAGGCGTTACGAAATGAGTGGATGATGTCAGAAAGCATCCAAGATCCCCTTCAAAAATTTGAATTTTAAGAAAAATGAGGAAACAACTTAAAAAATGGACGTAAGACAACACTAATAACAATGTGTATTGAATATTATGATAATATATAATCTAACAAAACTGTTACATTAGACAAAAGCCGTAGATATTATACACGCTCTTATAAAAAAACTTTTTGAAATTTAATTTACAATTACAATCCTCAAATCAATTGCCATGAAAACATGGATCGAGTTATCTAAACAATGCAATTGTTTAAATGATCCTAAAATATAATTAATTTTTATTCAAAGTAAAATTTTGTTCATATTATAACACTGAAAGGTCTTAAGCACATATTGCTCAGTATCCAGTAAATCAGAGGCAAGGAAAAGAATTCCATGAATCCAAGAAACTTTACATGTAATGGTACTTAAACTTATTGCAATTACTAATTCTATTTTATTATAAGAACGTATGTATGTATGTATGTTATGTTAATAATCTACATTTATTATTTATTTATTTATTTCCGACTAAATTAAAATGAGCAAAGATCTGACATTCAGCTTCGACTTAATTTTACATCACAGAAGAGTATTTTAAATCTAGTAAATAATATATTCATGAATGATGGTCATGATTCATTGACGAGAATGTCGACCAGATGTTGGAAGCATATTTCTTTGTTTTGAAATGAAACTATTTTAAACGGATTAATCGCGTATAATTTTGGTATTCGAAAATACATTTTTAGAACCCGACGTTTCGAACACTTTACAGTAGTCCGTGGTCACAGGTAGACTGAGGTGGCACTTGCCGGTCATTTGGATACTATTATTATCTCAAACTACCTCAGTTTACCTGTGACCACAGACCACTGTAAAGTGTTCGAAACGTCGGGTTCTAAAAATGTATTTTCGAATACCAAAGCTATACGCGATGAATCCGTTTAAAATAGTTTCATTTCAAAATGTGTAATAATCGCGAAAATCAAAGAAAGAACTTATTATATTTCTTTGTTATATTGAAAGTCATTGGCATAATGATATATAATTATGAAACTATAAGAGATGATACTAATAACGAAATGACAAGATAACCTAATGAAACAAAATCAAATAACTTTAAAAAAGGAAACAAATCATATTAAGGAAGCCCGTACAGTCCATCAAATGGCAAGCACTTACTAATTAAAGATAATCTTAAGAATTACTAGATCTGGTAACAACACAGACATTTGTTAAAAAAATAATTTACATATGACTAGAATATGTTTTTAAAAAGCCTATCAATCAAGTAAATGGTTCTTTGTACAAGAGAAGATTTACGATTTCAGCTTAACGTCTCAAATAAATAATAAATAAATAAACAAGACTAATTTAAAAAAAATAATAATCATTCAAAAAGAAATGGTAATGTGTTTATATAATATGTTAAAATAAATGAATTTTTAGAACGTTGCGTAACTTAAAAAACTATAATATATTTTATATTGTATACTATTTTTCATTAACATCATTCTTCTTAGACCTTAACTCGTTCCTTAAATCTCTTTTCGCTTCGATTTTGTGTGCTTCGTAATCTTTCTCAGTCCTTTTGCTGTTTGATTCTTTAACGTGTTCATGTGTTTTATTTTTTGAATCCCATTTTTGAGGGAAATCTGCATTTAAAATCTTTTCAAACTCCGATGACACTTTAGCTACATTCTTTTTCATGCTAGAATCATTATAAGTCTGAAAGTAATTGAAAATATAATTATATGGTCATATTATATTTGAATGTAAAAATAAAAAAAATGTATATACCTTGAGATACAGACGAACATTATTGAAAATGCGTCTAAAATCTTGAATGACTTGATCTTGCTCTGTATAAGAAGAATTTTTTAACTTAGTAGATATATCGTTAAGGCACATTGGGTACTTCACTACTTCATAAAACCTTGGAGCCTGCAAGTTTTCAATGTACCATCAGAAATCTACGAAAGTGTAAATGTAACATACGTTAGAAAATATACAACTTACTATTTTAATATCCATATCATCATGTATAAATTTGGATTCGTTAAATTGTGATAACGTGGAGATAATACTTTCAAATTTTCTTACAATAGCGTTCGGCAACGGTTTCTTCTTTTTGGGATGATACCACATGCCTGAAATGGCAACTTTTGGTTTGTTGCATTTTCTTTGGTTTTCATCCTTGACGTAACTACCAGCTTGGTCAAAATTATGACGACGAGTGGTTGCTTTCGACTCTTCTGGTTTATTTTCACTAATATATTCTTCTTCTTCACCTTCTAAGGATTTTACCTGATCTTCAGTTGGAGCGCTGGACGTGTTATCGGTAGAAATTGCATTATCATTATTTTTATCTGGCGAGATAGTCTTTTGAAGAGAATGCTGACCCCATATGGGAGCTTGTTGAGAATTATTTTTTTGAGAAAACTCTTTGTAAAATATGTCATTCTGATTAGTATCCTCTATCAATTGTTTAAGATCACTCGAAAGTTCCTCATTGTTATTTAATCCTAGAGCATCATAAAGTCGTGCTGCATCCGATTTAGAGCCTTCATGAATAAAATCCATGAGTTTGGGTGCGGATTGCTTAGCAGCTTCCCAGGCTTGATCAGACATCACTGTATTTAATATATCTAGAGAGTCAAGAGGGCACATGTCTAAGCAAGTTGTAGGGTGAGCTTGAGAATTATTTTTTTGGTTTTCTGAATATATTTCTTCAGCTCGTCTTGAAATTAAGCATGGCCATGATTCTAGGTTATATTTTGGTTGTGGGGCGAGTGTTACCTGAGCTAATGATAACTTATTGACAGTAGAATCAATAGGTGTACTATACGCAGTATCTTGCGAAGAATTTTGTAAAAAAGGTGGCACTGGATCAGCTGGCTTTATAGGCACTTTATAACTGCCCGGTTTCATATAAACTTTAGACATTTCGTGAAACTCATCATTTTCAGGATCAATAAATTGTACGGGACCAGATATATTGTTGGAGATAGTCACAACATTTGAAGGTAGTTGAATGTTATGAGTGTGATGAGTCAAATAATCACTGGGTTCTTTTTGAGTCATCTGGCCCCACGCCGCAAAAAAATCAATATCTTCTTTAGTATCACCACCACTATTATTCCTTTGAACGAAACAAGTCCGGACATCTCCTGATATGTTAGGTATTAAGTTTTTCTCGACATGGCTTAAAGGTATCATTTTAGGCTTTGTTTCCATTTCACGACGATGCAATAATTCACAAGGTGTACTATTTAATATGGGTTGTCCAGGAGCTTTACCTAGCTCCGCATCCATTCTATGTTTCAATTGCGTATATATTTCTCTTTGATCGCTATGACAAATTCCCTCTATAGCTCGCAAGTCAGCTACATTAGTAATAGTCCAAGACTGCCTTGGTTTTGTTTCACGAATACTGCATGAATCAAATCTATATTGCGATTTTTCGATAGATTCAGATTCATTTTGATCGTTTAAAGGATAAAAATTATGGGAACTAGGTGCGGGTACAGGAGGAAATTTTTTGTAAGTAACTGTTGATCGGTTTGACCACTGGTTTTCGGTATAATTTAGCCCTGGAGGTGCTTGAGCTTGAACCCACGGTGGTTGCATTACGTTATAAGACTGTGGAGAAGCATTGATAAGTCTTGGAGTGCTAATATGCTGTTTTATAGCTTGAAATTTGTTTGGATTTTGATGCCTTGGCGCTGCCGAATTTGTGGCGTAATAGTTGTGAGTAAAACTTTTCTGCTCCATTGTAAACCCATGGTCCAAACATTTAAAAGTTTTGTAGATGTGTGTCAACATTTCTTTTGTAACTGCTTGCCATTGTACGAAGCATTCACGTATATTTTGACTATAATATTTATTTTCAATTCTAGAAAAGGTATCATGTTTTTCACTCAGTAATTCTTTTACTCCTTTCCACCCGTCTAAAATCCTTACAAATGAAAAAATAAAATTTTTAATAACCCATGGTATGCCCTGAGAGTGTAAATTTGCTACAGCACTGTCAGGTTTTTGTACGTTGGACCTAGTCTTAGCACATATCGAATGAATATTTTTGAAGCAAGGTCTATTGTGATGGGCAATTGCAATATTTTCTGCATCAGTGCACGCTTCTATTGCTAATTGAACAATTTGATTGGGAATCTGGTCATGAATAACTATTCTATCTAAAGCCGTTAGTAAAATATCGGAGGAATCGTCATGTCTCATTTTATCGTCTTCTTGATTTGATTTTCCAGATTTATTATAAATATTGTCAACTTTGGAAATAGAATCAGATATATTACAAAGCTCCGATACCATCCGTTCTCCTTCAGTGTAAAAGTCAATACTAGATGTGGATTCTGAAGTCAGGTGACGATCATATTTTCTTGGTCGATCCGTTTCTGTACTCATATCTTTATACCTCTCTTGATATCGAGAGTCAGCACTATACACATTTCGTTTGTCTTGACTTTTTACAATTTTTTTCTTTGCACCGGACCCAATAGGTTCCTGTGAGGTTACTGACCATGAGCTTTGTGGACGTCTGTCAGAATTAAAGTGATCGGTCATAGTATTTGAACCAGAGTAATTTGTTGAAGATGGATCAAAAATTAGTCCGACTAAAGGAGAGTTAGGTGGTGAGCTAAAGGTAGGAGCTGATGAATTATTGTATCTGAAAATGAAATTTTAGACACAGTATATTATATTTTCCTAGAAAATATTAATTTCAATTTCAATTCTACCATATAAACAATATTTTAAAAACTGTATATAGTCAGAGTAGCAGTAGAGTACCTAATGGTATAATAATTCGTCTTTTTTAGAGACATTTTGTGTTGAATGGCGGAAGAACTCAACACCGCGTTTTGTCTTACCTGACTAGGAAATTTGAAATATTTTTAATCTAATGACTCTCCTGGCCCACCACAACGTGTTTACAATCACACTGTCCAACTGGGCCTCAATAGTGAGAAATTAACTAGTAAAAAGTATTTTTTGTCCTAAGACAATAATTTATATTAAACAACGTTTTATAAAGCTGCTTAATAAGCGTTCCTAAGTACTAAAAAATACAATGTTATAATTCTTTGAGAGAGAACGAAGGTAAAAATACATACTTTTCGAATAGTAAAGTTAAATGGTGCGTTTGAAAATTTCATTCTACTAATCTGACAATTTATACTGAGTGCGATTAGCACTGATAAACACATAAAAATTGTACCGTGTATTTTGATAATGCTGGCTTGTTGACGGTGATACGATTCTACCAGTATTAACTTTACAATTTGCAATATTCTGGCTATTCAAATCTTTACTGTGACAAGCTGAAAATAGAGTAAATAGGTCTGGTAAGTTAAAATTAAATTTATTTAGATACAGGAAATAAAGCGAATGATATTGTTTCTGATATCACTAAAAGCTTAAATCTTATTACGTAATGTATCTATTTGTGGTTTTAGAAACTTTTCAGCCCGTAATTTCATTTAATGGTCCATTTTTACTTTCTAGGCGTAAATTTGACATTTTCATTAATTTTACACTCATATATAATAATCATAAAATTCCATTCAATCAAAATAAAACAAATTTACAACCTGGTGCCTTGGTCACCGCGTCAGTCTCTCCATTCAAGTACTGTATTATTAGTATTATCGTTATTTTAATCGCTACATCTATTATTATAATGGAATTATTAGAAAAAATATTTACAACAATATTTTTGTGCCACGGAACATTGATGCTGGCTATTCGACCTATCTTGACTGCGATCTCCTCCGTCTGAGCTATCGTGATACTCTTCCGCGTTATTTGTCGCATTAGCATACTCTTGCATTTGGTGTGCTATGTACTAAAATGTTTAGAGAAATTAAGCTAAAAATTTAAATATTTGGTTTCAGTACGCAGAGAGAACCTAGTTTCAAGACGCTCCGTTCCCCACTTTCCGCCCAAAATCAAGACATTGCGTGTTGAGTGGCGAAACTCAACGCCGCGCTTCGCCTTAGGTACCAGAGCGGAGAAATTAAAATATTTAAATTATAATTTGTTACCCCGAATGAGAACCATTAACTAATGAAATGCGTTTACAGTCAGATGCTGTTCCACACGTCACGATGGCCACAAAAGATTATATAATTGTATCTATTAATTTCATCGGGGATTTTTTAATCTTATTAGAAGGAAATATTATACATATTAAAAAAAAATGGGGGTAAGGTATGCGTAACGCACGGGACTCCAACTTTGCCGTACTAAGATATGATAACTGTGAAATAGCGTGTAATTTTTATTGTGTCAAGTGATGATTTTAATGAATCCTTTACTTCTCAGTTGCATTAACTGACATTGTCAAATAAAGACTGATCTAGTTGGTACCTACACATTTCTATAGAGATAATCTAACAAATTATAAAATTAAGTCTTTGGATTTCACACAACTATATACGCATTTTTAATATTACTCCACAAAACATATACGTTCCAAAAATTTTACATACGATAATAAATCCAATCTTTAACCAATATAATAAATGTAACAGGACTTGCCTTAAAAATGTATGAACTTCGTTACACACCCACTCGTTTCCTAATAGTATATCATTGCAAATGATAAACTACTTATAAATTACTTGAACTGTCAATGGTTAGGTAGTAATGTCTCTATTTTATTTTAGCTTAGTATTTATAATGAAATTTAACGTTACGAATATAAGAACTGTAGAAGCAAAATTGTCTTGCTTATTCCCTACAACAGTATCTTCCATCAGATGGTGCTCATGGTCGTTTTCGGAATCTTGATATGCAATGAACAAGATGTAACTTGCCAAATAATAGAAACCAACCATATGATTTCGTTCATTTGTTTTCTGACGTGATGTCATTTGAAATTTTGCTTTTCAGAATTTTCGGCCAAGTTGTGCGTACAAACTAAATTGTAGGTCTTTATTGTTTATTCAGGATTTTCTAGATGCAAAATATTTTAATATACATAAAACAATTATAATGAAAATATATTATGATTTCTTACATGTTTATTATTTACTAATATCCAATGAAAAGCTAAACGAACGACTCGTATTTTTCTTCATGCAACTACATTAAAGCAATACAGATCATTATCAAAATATACATTTATAAATGAAATTGAATGTAATAATTAAAGTCACAGTAAAAAAGGACGAATTTTCGAGATCACGAGCGCCGTTGCAGAGGTCTGTAGCGCAAGAGCAAACTTCTTGACGCCCTCCGTAGCCTGACCGATGGTAATGCAAGCACCCTAGAAATAAATTGGAAATTAAAGCAATTAAAAATTAATATTTTTAGTGTTA
This sequence comes from Podotricha telesiphe, assembly GCA_038994665.1. Lineage (NCBI taxonomy): Eukaryota > Metazoa > Arthropoda > Insecta > Lepidoptera > Nymphalidae > Podotricha > Podotricha telesiphe. The sequence continues at coordinate 41,388 of JAOYRR010000299.1, read as the reverse complement.
TACGCACTAAAAAGGCCACCGTGGCGCAGTGGGACGATGTCAGACTAATCGATTGGTTGTGGGTTCTATTCTCACTCATTGCAACGATAATAATGAAATTATTTTCATTTGTCCGGGAACAAGGCGTAGCGTTATCATTGAGTTCCGCCACTAATACGCAATGTCCTGAATTCGCGAAAGTGGATCTAAGCATCTTGTAATGACGTACTTCCTCTGCCTTCTCTGAAACAAAACGTTTTCACACTTAGAGTACGAAATATGTGTTGTGAAAATGCTGTTTCCAAGAAGTGCAGGTTCCAGTCCAGTTTGTGAAGATATTCTACATATATATTTCTAAGCTTCATGCATTTCCGTATTCTTTACGGATTTCCCACATGATCCTATAATGGTAACACTCTTATTTTTCCACAATTACTCTACAAATATTGCACTTGCGTGACGATCTTGCTCCTCAATAAATATCACAAAAAGTTTGTTTGTTTAAAGGCTTATTCTATCATTATCATCCATAATTATTTAGAATTTGTCTATTGGCGCTTGTAGACGGAAAATATTTAAATATATACTTTGGATGCGAGTAGAAAACCGAACCTTCAAATCAACTCTTAATATCCTTATGATGATCAATTGCGACAAGATGGCATCAAAAAAAATAAAAGACAACAAACCTATAAAAGAATTGCATTTACCAACTATGTTTATTATTTATGTCTTCGTTATTTTCTCTCAGCAGCATAAGAAATACATTAAAATTAGACAATTTACCTTATATTTAGTCTCATCCCATCCACAACTCCGAATAACTCGGCTAACTGGCATATGGCCGTTGACTTCATGGTCTACATGCTGTATGATTTTCCTGCACAGTGTATGAGTCACGCCTCGCTCGTGGTCAGAGCAATTCCTCTTCAGGCTGTCTGGTAGTAAAGTTGCGGAGCACATTGAGTTTATCGCGCTGTTACATTCATAACAAACTATGGTGGATCCTAGAACATATTATATTTCACTTTATTTTAGTATTTTATTATATTGATGACTAGCTGTACCCGCGGGTTTGTCGTCGTGGAATATATACGTAGCCTAAGGTACTCCTTATAACATCAGCTATCTGCCAATGAAAGTCTCGTCAAGATCAGTCCAACCGTTCCAGAGATTAGCCGGAGCACATAGGCGGACAGACAGACAAAAATTGCAAAAAATATATTTTTATATTACAAACATACACTCCAATTTTATTTATTTGTATAGATAGATATAGTGACACGATTGAAAATAGTATAATATAATAGACTGTATTTTAAAAATTATTATTTTCAAATATGGGCCGCATTTTACAAGCTTCTAGACATTTTGCGCGTAGGGTGGCATTTCTTTCGCACACCAGGCTAGTCAGAGAGAAACTAGTGCCAACATACTTCGTTCTCCACTTTTCGTTTGAATTTGAGACATTGCGTGTTAAATGGCGAAACTGAACGCCGCGCTATATCCCTACCAGAGCGAAGATATAAATATAATCATTTCCCCGAGTGTAAATCAAAACCATAACCTATCTTGCTTACAGCCAGACGCTTTCTCTCTGAGCCACGATGGTTTTTACCAAGAATTCAACATACTAAAACTAGCTTTCAATAATTTCAGATTAAATAGGTTAGTGCAAAAATTACATTAGTGAATACAATACAATCATTCTTGTGAACGGTCACACCTCCGCCGCGCCGCTCCTTAATGGAGCACAGTGGTCGGACATTGTCAATACACTGTTATAACTTTAGAATTTAATACAGAAAACCTATTAAACTAAAACTGTACTTAACATAAAACTTACTTTTTTTGGATGGAGGAAAGAAAAAGTTTGGCCGCAGTAATAGTATTAGCTTAAGGCATTAACAAAGTCGAATTAAAATAATCTTATTTAAATTAAAAAATTACTACCGGTTCGGTAAAGTTAATGCCTCAGACCTGAGAAGAACCCACGCCAGAAACTCAGCAGGCTCTATTTTTACAATTACTTTAACTATATATTTAAGTTATGTACGTAGCACAATTTAAATAAAAAAAGATTTCGATATATATTTATTTTTCATTTAAAACACTTTGTATTAACAAAAGAAACTGATATGCAAGTTATCACAATTTTTTAAAAATTATTTTTAAAGTGTTAATCGCACACTTACGAAATTGATAAATACATATTTAGAAAACTGTCTAAATATGTCTTTTAATCACAATTTTTTTAGTTGCAATTTAAAAAAAAGTGAATTCTCACGTACCAACTACTGAAGGCTAAAGTCACACCACACACATCCATCTATCTCACTGAATCGAAACGAATAGATTTTTGTTGTTGTCAGCAAAATTTGACTTTATATCCTTTTTTCAAAATAAAAAAAAAATACATAATTGTAGGATTAAAAGCCTAAATTAATTATTAAATTATATATTTACATACCATATCGAACTATTCCCAAAAATATTAAAAATCCAAGGCCGTAACTCATGTCTGCGGTTCTACTATCTGCCTGCATGTGAGGAAATTAGCAAAGTATTGCAATAAGCATATCTAACTAGAATATACCGATGTACGTCCGTATGTCACAAGCGAGATTGGGTCAAACTCAACAGGATGCCACTAGTTGAGGGAACGGATGGCCACAATTTGGCTTATTAGTCGATTAGAGCGGGATTTTGACACCGTTTTTAATGTACACTATATAAATCTATATTTTGTTCATAACTAAATTATATTTATAATATCACGACACTAAAGTTATCGGAGTGTTAAGACACTAAGCAAGTAAGCCTGCTGAATAAAAATGTATATAATGATTGTAAATGTATATGAAGATATGGTGGATATAAATGAAAATCGAAATCATTAGAAACTTTTAATAAATTTTACATTTCAAACATAACAGGCTGATTAGTCTATAACTCAGCGCCTTAAACTAGACACAGATGGGCCTTATTAACATACAAAAAAAAAAAATTTACGAATTTAAATATGGCTTTGACACACATTACTTTCAAACTATATAATACTAATAGATTTATTACGAAATTATTATTTATTTTAAATATCTCCTTTAAAACGCAAAAGTGAAAAAGGAACTACTTTACAGTATTTTTGAGTCAAAATTTTTAAATATTAAATGAATTTTGTTTGAAATCAATTCAAAAATTAAACATTTTATTATTTTTCTTTTATATTTCTTGCAATTGAACACTTAGATACCGATACATACATATATTTAGTTAATAAGGCCACAGTTCATTAAGGCAGTGTGGAATTATCATCTATTTACATATCATTGCTAATACATTTTCATAGCACTAATAGATATGTTTAAAGCGTTTTGTACTAATTCAATTACAAGCGCAAGTCCTATCCCTTACTCGACTATGGTATGAGGGTGTACTGTATTTCTGAAGAAATAACATAAATAAATTAACAAACAAATATAGTTTAAATAAAATAAATAGATTAAATCATATGTTTTTAATTTTTCTGTTCAAGTAGTTCGTATATTTAAATAGAGTCGAGCTTAAAAATTAAATTACAATTCTTTTAAACATTACGCGCTTATCTATAGTGACTTTGGTTTTTAGCTATTTTCTTCATAGATGTATATAATATAATATTTATAATTTAGAGGTAACTAAGTTTTCAGTACAAAGTACATACAATAAACAGATATATTCTAATTGTAATGTGAATAAATCCCTTAACATTTTTAGTGTAAAAAGTAGCATACAATACAGCATGAAAATTATTATTTTACTATAGTGACATTAGTAAAATAGATTACTTTTGCCACTATATAGACAGTTTTTCTACATGCTTGTTTAAAGAAATATTCACAAATTATTAGGTCCACTAAAACCTTAGTACAGCAAATGTGAGCAGCATCAGGACAGTGGCTGTTACGGGAACACTTGCAGAATTACAGCCGTCTTCTAAGCAGGAGCATACTTCCTGCCTGCCACCGAACCCGGAGCGTTGGTAGCAGCGACCCTGGAAGTACATTATACTAGTAGTTTCAGTTTGTCGTTATAGATTTATGGAAATTCAAGTGACAGGGCACTATGGGTAGCTACTAGCCTGGCCTTTTCTGGCCTGACTTTTTCTGGGGTTAGGTTTTATTAGAAATTTCGTGACATTGAATTCAGACAATATAGACGTACGAATGACTATCCTTCCAACTATAATATATTTTTACAACTTTTCGCATAGCAGGAGACAGTAGACGGAACCTGATATGTCACGAGATACCATTCTCTACTTTTCACCCGAGTTCGAGATATTGTTGTCTAAGTGGCGGAGATCAACGCCGCAGTTGGTCTTGTCAGAACACGGAAATTGAAATAATTAAAATATTTTCATTATTTGAGTAGGCGGCGCACCCACAACCATTGTGATTACAGTTAGATGCCAAGACCATACATTTTTAGTAGGTGGGCTTCAATTTTAGATTGTTTTTTTTGTATACAACGGCAAAGGATAAACATTAAGGTGCAAAGAAAATGGTGCTGAGTTATTGTAAAGCTAATAATTTTAATATCGCACGAACTGCTCGAGTACGATCAGATGGGGTAATAAATTAAAAATATATTTATTCTTAATTGCATAGTTTTTTTGTTGTACGCAAACGTAAACAACTTCATCAGTCAATTTCATCAGTCTGAAGGGTATTGGAAAGTTCTGCTAAAAATATTATTTGAAATTTATTTCATTTTAAATTGGTGCTTTATAAATATATTAACAGACGTCAAATTACATAGATTTATAAAAACAAAATCATAATATAATTGTTTTATAATATTTTGGTAGCCTAGGTGTAAAGTAAAAGAAATTGTAAGAAATTGCATTGCAGTAGCTTATAAGTAACTTGGACGTTTGGTGAAGGGCCCCGAGTGTCCTTTTATCATTTAATGAAAATATATATTTAATCCTTATTTCAAATTTACGTCAGGTGGTCCAGATCTTATGATTTTCTTTAAAGCACTCTTGGTAATTATGATGTATAGATGGGATAGTAGATAAGGGAGCAAAGTCATGTTGAATTGTCAATCGATATAGTCAGTTACAGATAACACATTTGATTGGATTGATTGATAGATTGATATTAGATGTTCTTGGATTGGTAAGTATGAAATATTACTATTAAAGTACATTATTCGAAGCTACCGTACTTTTTCTCGAACATATGTTTAGTCAGAGAGAAGTTAGTGTCAAGACTCTGTGCACCAAAATTGAGACATTTTGTGCTATGTAGAGGAAATCAATAACGCGTTATGTCTTCAACAGGGTTATGAAAATAAAAAAATATATCCTTATTATTTTATTAGTTATATTATATGGTATTGGTCCGGAACGTTGGTAGTTAATAAGACGTAAACCAGCAGAAAGGAAAAGATACAACAAGTTCAAATATACTAAATAGTAAATTAGTATAGTAGTGTGGGTTCAAATCAAAGAATACATAAATAAAATAAAAATTAGGACATAATTGCATTATATTTTTACCTTATAACTGCTCTCATCCCATCCGCAGCCTCTGATCACGCGGCTATCTGGCGGCATGCCGTTCATTTCGAACTCCACTACTTGGGATATTTTCCTGCACATCGTATCTTTTGGACCGCAGGGTAGTCGGAGGGAGTCAGGCAACTTGTCCATGAGACAACGCGAGTCGTTGTGGCTGTTGCATTGGTAACAGGTTATTGCTAGACCTAAGATGGAAATAATTAATGTGAGTTAAAAATCCTTTTTAGAAATCGTATAAAAATTTTAATGCAGCAGGATTCGAATCTGCGCCTTCAGAAAACCGTCCAAGCGCTCTGACCGCTAAGCCATGCGTTCTACATCCGGCTACGTTGGAATTCTCACGAGTTTATTATAACTTATTTTTGGTGTAAACATCTAAGTAGAGAGACTTTTACAATTTTTTACCAACCGAAGTTATTCTACGAACAATCATTTTGCAATTTAATAAATATTTAAACATTTTTTATTTTTTATTCCAATGTGTGTGAATATCACTTAAAAAAGAAAAAAAGAATGCAAGCTTTTTTCCCTTTCACTTATTTTCTCCGTATACTACTAGTAAATGTTATTTTTAACATTTTTTTAAAGTGTTATTCGCACAGTTAGGAAATTAAAAAAGATATATTTAGAAAACGTATAAAAATTTGAACGCAGCGGGATTTGAACCCGCGCCTCTTGGTGCGCTTAGCGGTCAGAGCGCTTGAATGGTTTTCTTGAAGCGTCTTTGTTAGTATAGAACATATGTTTAAAACAATGTTATGTTTAGTAACTTCTTTTAACCTTGTGTACATTTAGAGCATAAATTCGTATAATATACTGACAACTTTAGCAACATTATTTGAAGGACTAGACTCAAGGAACCTCAAGTTATAAATATGAATGATTTCACGAGTAGCATATAATTGCGCCACGGCGACGTACAGGTTTAATAATAATGATCGTTTAATACAAATTCAATGAAATTTTCTATACACAAATATTTTATTGCGACCTTTGTACGGCGTTTGTCTTAGTTACCATTATTAATTATTGAAATTATTTATAATAAAATCATTTTCTAGAGTGGAAATCGAACCCAAAACCAATGGCGTTTACAGTCAGACGCTGTAACTTTGCGCCGAAATGACCTCATTAGGTTAAAGTAATGAATGCATAATATAATTGGTTTCAGCTTCATGCTTTTTCCTTAAAGTGATATAGGGAACGGAGAGAACTTAGTGCTGAGACACTTCGTCCTCCAGTTTTATATCGTAATTAAAAGTATAATTAAAAACAAGATTTTTAAGTATTTATCGCCACGTACCAAAAGCGTTTTACAAAAATTCGCAACAGGTTATAAAACTAAAAATAAACAGAAATAAAACTGTTTAAGCGAGCATTTTGACCTTGATCCTAATCGATTTGTTATATGAAATATGGACTCTATCTGTCCATATATCAAAATAAAAGTTAATCAAATCGTGCAATTTTCATAGCTTTCTTCTCGGTTCTTCTCTTTTTGTAAAAGATTTAAACTTTTTCTCCTTATCAAAGTAGATAGAGATATTTAAATGGCAAGACAAACCGTTCCCTCTTTCTGGTTGAATTCAAGACATCAGGTGTTGAGTGGCGGAACTCAACGCCGCGCTTATCGTTACGAGAGGGGGAGATGAAAATTATTTAAACATAATGTTTCTGAGTGGGGATCGAACTCAGAACTATCGTGTCAGCCAGACACTGTTTCACTGTGCTGCGGTATATGGAAATATGATATATAGATGGGCTCGCGTCAAGGCTAGGAATTTATTTTTATCCAATAATAAATATATAACTTTAGTTCATAATGTAAACAATTATCTTAACATAATAAATTCTATTTTTTCTTTATACATTCGAGCGTAATATCAAAAGGAGCAAATTGTACCAAAACTATTGAAAGTAAAAAATATAAGAATGAAGCCATGGGAACCAAGCCAGTGGAACACCATCTGACTGTAAACGTGGCTGGTTTTAGGTTCCATTTTCAAACAGGAAATTTCATAGGGGTAATGAAAATGATTATATTTTAATAATTTTCATTTCTCCGCTCTGGTGAGAAATTTCGGCACTTTCTCAGTACGCAATATCTCGAACTCGAGCGGAAAGCGGAGAGCGAAGAAACATGAAGCTGAAAAATATTAATAATATAACAATTATATTTTGTTGCGTCTAAGTACAGCTTCAACATAGTAATATCATGTCAAAAGTAGTTACATTCAATAGTGGTGTTTTTTGATAAACGAGATACTAAGAATATTTAGTGAGCAGATTCTAAGAGATCAAAAAGAAATGCTAATGAATTTTGAAAATTGCCAAAATCCGCAAAAATGACCCAAGTTAAAGGAGCCTTTTGCCCAAGAGAAGCTACACACCATAAAAAACTTAATTGTACATTGGAATTTTAATATGTATGTATGAAAATGTTAGATATGTAGATACATAAAAATATACTCTAATTGTAGAAGGTAAGAAAGTAAAAAAAACTATGTAGAAATATAAAAGATACCATTATATAATAATAATGCAAAAATTATCGCCATTATAAAATTATAACAATACTGACCAAGATCCAATGCAAGCCAAATTACAGTCAAACTAACCGTAATCAAGGTCAAGGTATATTAATCTCGAAATCGGACTTTACAGGCATTCTAATACAATTAGACCAAAATTACACATACCTTGTTGCAGCAAACTGCAAAGAACCGCCAAAAAGCAGAGAGCCACAAGTGCCATTTTTCTACGTGTTTCCTCTTCGTACCGGTTCTCTCCGCTCTACACCGCGCGACTGTTACACAGCGACTGAAATGAGACTAGGTAGCCTGTAAGCTACTCGTATATCTATGATCAAACAGTGAAGCATTTATTCAATTGCGGTAATGCGTGTGGCAAATTGGTGTACACTATAGGTAGAATGTCAAAGGTTTCCTGACTCAATTGGAAGTATTTTTTAAAGGCGTTTAGATCTATTTCTCTGTGATTTTTTATATTAATGTGTAATTAATGTAAAATATAATTAAAATAGCCATTTTTTGTATATATTTTGTATTTTTTTAGGACCTTGATTCAAAAACTACTCACGGACTCCACTCTAATTCAATTAATTAGAAATCACATCAGTTTCTTGAACTTCAAATTCATTATTTTCTTTTGATATTGAAAACGTACATTTGTTTTGAATGAATGTGATATAAGACATATTTAGAAAACGTATAAAAATTTGAACGCAGCGGGATTTGAACCCGCGCCTCTTGAAAACCGTTCAAGTGATATATCGATATTTGATACAACTCAATGCGACGCTTTAATCAATATATATGAAAATTTCATTTTCATGAGTTGAATTAAATCCACAATTATAATGTATCATGTTAGGGAAAAGGACAAGGATGTATTAAATTGTATTAGACACTATTACATTTTTTTTTGTCCTTAAACACTTAGACAAAGACCAAACGTTTAGTTCCGCTGCTCATAAAAGAAATTCCGGCTGAAAGTTATAAGCGAAGTGTCTTGGTGATTCAAGAGCTGCGAATTTCCATAATTTCAATAATATAATTTTAGCTTTTTTATATATCACAACATTTCCGTTTAGGTTTCTATTCTCCTTTGGTTCACTTCTTGACATTACACAAGTATATTTTTTACTTGATATTAGTATAGAGTAGTACTACGACTATAACATTTTTGATTATTATTTTGAGTTAGCAAAACATTGTTATTGCATAGTTAAAGTATACTGGTAGACCCGTTGATGCGTATGATACCCGTTGCCTTAGCAACGTGTGTGCACACTTTACATAAACGTACATTAAGCACATGGTAGCTTAATGGTGGTAGCTAAGTATCATTATTATTATAAACATGTTATTAATTTATAGTATTTCTAATGCAGTTTAATAGAAATATTGTTTTTTTTTATTTCGTCTATATATATACATAAAGTTCTGCTACGTCCGCATCAAAAAAGGTCCAAAGTTTTTCCATTATAAATTCATATAAATAAAAATGAAAAAATAATATACACTAACAGGTACTCCGTACCTATACAATCCCAACCTCCGCATACATTATGAGATGAGATTAGATCAAAATAGTTTCTTCCTGCGCCTGCGCATAGGACGTATAATGTACATACAAGTATGTAGGTACGAGTAGTAACAAGCTGCAATCCAGGAAGTGTTGAATGAATACTTGTGTCACGTGGATTGTATGTAAGTATGTATATACAGGGTGTTACACGATCAATAACGGTGGCCTAGGGTTGGACATTTTATTAAATTAAATATTAGGGATGTTACGAATGTAACATCTTGGTTCTGGATACGGAAATAGATATAAGAACAATATTACATTGGTTTTGGTTTCGCTAACGGATATAAAATTATTTCCTAAAATTTTTGTGTAATGTACATAAATTTAAAAATTCCTTTTTGATTAATACCTTTTTTAAATTTGATGATGCTTTATTTTTAAAGAGACGACATTTAGACGGCCGTATTCGGAATTATCCGAAACTATCATACAAAAATCGGAATCGGAAACCGGAAAAAATGGAAGTATACAATAACTGTTGCTCGTATTTTTTTCTTTTTGGAACTCACTAGACCTTTCGTATAATGCAACCGGTGTGAATATATTCTAATGAATACAAGTGTTTTTTTGTCACAACTAACTAAAAACTACCACCATGGAGAATAATCTCAAGTAATCAAAAAAGCAAACATTAGCCAAGAAGCAACGTAGTATTGTTATTCTAATTTACTATTCAAAACCATTTTGTTCAGATTTATATAAGTATCTGAGCTTCTTATCATTTACTTCAGTCGGACAACATTTAAAGACAATTATAATACATATTATTAGCTTTTTTTATATTTTATCGGAGTGCTAGCCAAAATAAAATAATGGAAATTAATTTGCATGCATATTTTTCATATTATAATAAGAAATATTTGTCAAATATTATTCCTAGCGACCGTAGGATCGGTTTATACTAATATTGTTCTAAGTGCAGTATAAAAAGAAATTTATTATATGCCTGGTACATAAGACAAAGTGCGGCGTTTAGTTCCGCCTTAATTATCTGTAAAGGGTGAAGCTGTAAAGGAAAATAAATGGAAATTGATTCTGTTAAAATTTGCGTCAGGTCTTCGTATTTATTATTCGTATCTCTCTCGATGGCATAATAATTAATTGTTATTAAATATAATATATATTTTTTAATCTCTTATAGTCTGCTTATACGAAGTTAACTATTCAGACCATTAAATTACTCCACCACTAAAAAATGAAGCGTAAAATAAAGCTGATTCGTCACTCTACGCACCGCACTCCGTAACTCACAAAATACATAAAAAATCAAAAAAATATATTTATTAAAAAAAAGCGTAGAACGCAGCGACATAACATTAGGTTATATCTGAAAAAAAAAACAAAAATTCTTTGTCTTCTAGGTTGTTTTCGGTAAGGGCTGCCTGGATCACCTGTGGTGATAAGGCCGCCTTTACACCAAATTGGTTACTAGTCTTTTATGTTATATCTCTTCAGTCTTCAATATTGTTACTAATGTGTTTATTTTGGTGTAATAAAGAGTTTAAAAAATACAATACAATACAGCAGTTGACAACAGGTGATGTAAATTTCCTTTTATCAACTGCTGTGATGTGCACGCAATCTTCCTGTACCTACAATTTACGTATATAACATATAAGTACTACAATTGAACTACAATTGATACTCGACCGAGGCCATGTATAGTAATTGGTTACTAGCTTAACCATGCGACTTTGCTTCGGTAGTGGGAACTGAATGCGTTTATTTATTTACTTCAGCGTCACACTTCATCGGGTTTTGGTGATTTTAGAGATTTGAAAGTATTTAATATAAAAGTTGCTAAAAGCTGTAGTTCTTTTTAAACAAATGATTATATTATTATTTAATTTCAGCATATATATTGTAAATTTAAAATTATTAATAATTAGAATATATACGGCTCTTTTGAATAAAATTAGTTTTTTTGAATACTGACAGGAACAACTATTCGTGGCGCATTTCCCACTCTGAGGAATGATTTTAAACATTATCTTTATTTCTCCGTTCTTTAAATCGCCAATTAACATGCAATAACGCGATTTTGGACGTAATATGTCATGGCCCTAGGTTCTCTCTGGCTACCCTGCTATGCGGGAAAAAAGCGTGAAGCTGCCTTTTATCATAGAATACTTTGACACTGAAAAAGAATACTTTGACACTGATTAGAAATATTAATTACTGCCCTTATTCGAGAAAAGTAAGATTCACACTATGGAACCAACGCTGGTTAAAAGGGTAAAAAAGTCAGAAACTTGGGATGTCGTCATTACCGCTCTGTAGCAGAAAATTTACTATTCACCGAAGACATACATACATTTTTGTAGTGGTTCTGTCAGATTCATCTATACTATTGTTGGTTATATTTACGAAAAATTATTGAAGAGAACGCAAGAACAGTCAAAGAATATGAATCCATGATTTTAAAAAAACAATAAGCTGGGTACGGCTAGGGCGTCGCCGTTTACCTAGAATAAGGTGGTGGTTGCTGACTGGTAATTGCCATCAAAATAGCTCGTACAGATCTGAATCTAGATGATTTCTTAAATTTGAACCTACTTAACCGATAATAGTAAAGGTAGCTTCGCACTTTTCATAATAGGGTAGTTAGAAAGGACCAATTGTCAAGACACTCAGTTCCCCAATTTCAGTCCGCCGAACTGAGACTACTACGAGAATGTTGCGGAAATCAATAACGCGCTTTGTGCTAACGAAAATATAAATTTGAATATAATGATTCCTCTCTCCAAATGGGGATCGAGTTCCCAACCAATCGCACTGACAGTCAGGCACTGTAGCACTTAGCCACAAAGGGCATCTATGCATACCATTTTATATTTATAGTTTTAATTATTTGTTTCAGCAATACCAACAGTATTCTCTATAGCACTCAAAATATATATGTATATATATGATAAAGAAATAAAAGAACTTATATCCAGTCAAGCCATGGAAGTGGATGAGTTTCGAACAACGAGATAGAAAGCTGTGTATTTATAAAATAAAAGAAAAAAAGAAATAACTAACAAAAATATATATATTTTTTAATAAATAACATACATATATATATATATATATAATTAGATACTATAAGATGTAGAACAGTTAATGTATTTATAACCACTGTCATGTTAAAAAAGTTGAATAAAATGTATATAAAAAAAAGTTTTATGCAATAACTGATATTTTAATGCAAGCTTTCATTACAGAGCTATATTGGTTTCAACAACAATATTGTCCTAAACGTATCGTCGACAAGGATGCTCGATGTCACGATGACTGACAAATGGCCGGACAGACGTACCAATTGTCTTACGATTAAATAGACGCTAGACGACTTGACCCCATTCTGCCTGCATCGTGCGTAATTTAATTCGACATTTGTAAAATGTAATAAGCCTTTATTAATGCGTCCTTTGATTCAGATAAACATATACGGTATGGATAGTTGGGTACACTATGAAAAACCAAACTGATCTAGATTTGTCTTTTGTTGTCCTTACAACTGGATAACAAAGTACGACCGACTTATATACTCACATTGTATCTCCTAGCTTCACAGTATGCTAGTGACCTGACGGCTTAAAGAAATTAATATTTTTATTAAAAAAAGTTTAAATTATATTTCTGTTTTCTTACAAGTTTGTTTTTGATACAAATAAGAATTTAAAAGTATTAAAGCGCCTGTTATAAAAATAATGCAACTGTGTCTATAGGTTTTGCTATTCTATATTGTAAGGCAATAGCTTTAAAAATGTTGAATCAAATGGTGTATTGTGTGGTTTTACTTATGGCGTTTATTAAATCAGGTAAGTTATGAAAAATTATTCATAAATTTTATTGATACCTTTTCAAACACATTGTATTTATATTGTTTGAAAATATGTTAGAATTAATAAAAAATATTATTTATTTGTTTACTATATTGACTGTCATGTCAATTAAGGAGTTCTTCATAAATATGTAGGCACTGCAAGAGTTGAACCCGTACCTCTTATATCTTTTACCAACTAAGCTAAACGTTCATCTACGCAGTTTGGTCTTAGAAAATAATGGACCCTGTATTTATTACCGTTATAGATGTCCCTCCCGCATAGTAGAGCCTCGCATAGAAAACCTACTGTTAAAATACACCGTTCTCCACTTTTCGCATATTTAAAAAAAAAACATATTGAGTCAGGGAACAAATCCTGAACATTTATTTAACTAGACGATATATGATATAATACTAACGATTTCGGCGGCCTTATCGTAAAATAATGAATCTATCTCTATATAAAATTTTATCAAAATCGGTTCAGCGGTTTCACCGTGATGACGTCACAAGCAAACAGACAGACAGTTACTTTCGCATTTATAATATGCATGGATTACATGTTTTAAAGTACTCGTATTTTATTGTCATCCTGATCGGCATTGCAACCTTCATGATGTGAAAGTATTGTATTTTCGGAGGAAACGGATACATGTGCAAATTTTCAATTAAATTAAAAATAATCATCATCGTCTATAGAATAAAAAAAACAATGTCAAATGTGTTAAAAGTTACAAGATTTTGTGACAATTATTGACAAATAGATTGATGAAGGAAATAAAAGTGTTTTAAACAGTTCATTTACGACCTTTCTACCTTTTACTTGTGCCCTTGTTGACGTATAGAATACGCATTAACTTAACAACGTTTGTCACTTGATACAAAAGTGTAAGTGAAATATAATATAGTTATCCTTACAAGTGGATAATAAAGTGCCGACCGATTTATATACCTACTCACATTGTAGTCTCGACCGATTTAGTACTCCTAGCTTTACAGTATACTAGCGACCTGAAGGCATAAGGAAATTATTTTTTTTATTAACAAAAAATCAAAATAGACTACTGTTTTCTAACAATAAAAAAAACGTTTTTTTTTAAACAAATTAAGAATTATAAAGTGTTGAAGCGACGCATAAAATATGCGTTACCGTGGCAACGTTTATGTCACTTAATAAAAATGTATATGTAAGATATAGTAATTTATGAATATTTGTTTTATTAATTTAATGTATTTGTTTTAGATTATAATGGAAGATGTTGGTTTTTTGCACTTTGCCTTTATATAAACATTATGTATGTCAAATTTCATACAATTGTCAAAAAAATATTGTTGATTATGCCTAATGTATATTGACAGTGACAGTCTGCTTGTATATAAACCTGTCAAGCTGAGTATTAATAACAACAGGCAATTGAAAATAAGCAGCGCGTGTAAATTGTAACTATTCTGGATAGAGCACGCGATACAATTATTTCATTAAGAACACGAGGACGGGACGTGTGCGGGCAGGCGGCTAGGCGGTATTTTCTTATATCGTTTAATTATTGTTTAATTATATATCCTTATTCTGTTGAAAATGTAACTTTAAATTATATAACTTTAAAATAATAAAATATTTTTATTAAATTTGTAATAATTTATATTGCTGCCGGATTTGGATTTTGTGAGGTGCGGCGGGAAATTTTTATTTGTAATTTAGGTGTTTAAACTATTTGGTTAGATGAAAAGCGGCACATAGGGTTTCTAAATTGGCGGAAAGTATGGTAAGAAATAATATAACCATTTTCGTATATTAGTACTTACAATTGTAGTGCATTTGGTAACGAATTTAAAATTTTAGTTTTCTTTATACTCCTCTATCTCAAACAAAATGGGCTCAAAACCAAGACCAGTTTAAATTATCAATAGGTGCTTTCTTTCTTCCGCAAGACCTGTTCCGGGAGATGTTTCACAAAAATTTGATGCACTCCCAAATAAGAGAATACATATTATTATATAAATTAGACTTCCCGCAATATATCTCAAAAAATAATTTTTAAATTTCTTTAACAGCTACTTGTTATATTAAGTATGATGTAAAAAAAAAACATTTTTTTCTTACTTCAGCAATACGAGCTAAGATCGGTAACGGGTTGCTATATATGTCTTGTTAGAAATTAACGTATGTTAGCTTCTTGAGTGCTTTATTATGGTGGCTGGTTCACTTCCTGTTTATTCAAACAGACTTGTTAGTCAGGTTTAAATTTTATAAGAAAATTGAGCTATTGTTAACAAAATTAAGACTATCTTGACTCATTTACTGAAAATTTTAACATATTGTGTTACAGGACTTATAAACTAGATAGACTATTTTTTTTATTATTTTTGACTTCAACTGTACCTACATATTATGATCTATAAGTGTACCTAAAATTTTTTATATTTTAATATTGATTTAATATATATTTACATGTGCACAATTAAACATTTATTTTTATTAAAAAACCATTTATTACCGTATATAAAGTTATTAATATTTTAGGATTTATGGTGTTGGTCGTTTGCCTTCATTTTGATGAGTTTATGAGAAATTAAAGAAAAAAAATTCTATTATTACAAATTTATTATTAAAATAATTTAAAACTACATTTACTGTTTGTTTTTCGGATACATGTATAAGTGAAGTATGCATCAATTCAAATTCAAAATATCACTTATTAAAATAGACTTTTGCAAGCACTTTTGAATCGTCGAAGGAACATATATATCTGTACGAGTTACTGACTACTGTTATATATTTTTTTTTCTTTCGCATTTTATCCCGCATAGCAGGGTAGAAACTAGTGTGAACCAAACCCCGGTTCTTGGCTTTCCTCAAGCCGAAATTCAAAAGCTTGTGTGTTGAGTGAAGGAATTTAACGCCGTGCTTTGTCTTACCACAACAGGGAGAGAATTCGAGGGGATCAGGAGTACGAACCCACAACCATTACTTTAAAAGTCAGACGTCGTCCGAAAACGCGATGATGGTTTCAATTGTACAACTATAAAAATGTGTTTAATTCATCTAAAATTATAATTTATAAATTAAAACTAAATGTTTAGTATAAAATATATATATTTAAAAATGCAAAATATTGGGGCACTTATATGACTTTTGAAGTAATTTTATTAGGTACTACGTGAAGAAAAATCTTTGAACACCAATATTTATTACAAAAAATGAGTTAAATCACATTATGACTTTCCACTAGGAGCGTACCAAGAATTGTAACACCGGTTCATTCACATCTGAGCTTATTCACAGAATAAGGATGCGCATCACACATTGTGCTAACTTATCTTTCGAAGCTGCGGTTCAGTCGCTTAGTGTCGCGGAAACTAAACGTTGGCTTAAATAAAGAAACAATTTAAAAAAGAAATAAATATGGCAGTTAAATATATTTTAGGACTTATGGTGTTGGTCGTTTGCCTTCATTTTGGTGAGTTTATGAGAAATTAAAAATATATATATATATTGAATTTTATGATGGTTGTAATTCGTTGATTTTCGCAAATTTAATCATTATTCTCGTACGAATAGTGTGTTGATACGCGAGTTGCTAAACCAAAATTAAATAAAAATATTTAGAAAGAAAATTTAGTATCATATGTATATATTTATAGCTATATTAATTTAATTTATTTAAGTCGCTATTTAAATACAAAAAGGAAAACAATACTGCATCATTATCGAGTAGTCAAGGAACACTTTGTTATCTATGGTATTATAATATACGTATATTCATAAGTGCCTTTAAATTCATTATATCTAACAGTATTTTATTGCAATTATATTTATTTTGTGGAAAGGTGAATAAAATGATGAAAAAACTTTAAGACGCGTAAAATATGCGTTGCCTTAGCGACGAAAGCTGTATGTCATTTTTGCACTTCTTGTATTTACAAACTTACTTTCGGATCTCTTAGTGTTTTTGGCAGAGCTTCAGATATGTTTTTTTCCAGTTTCACGCTTTTTTTCGCATAACACTGTAGTTAGACAGAACCTAGTATCGAGACACTACATTCTCCACTTTCCTCCCGAATCCGAGACAATGTCATAGTGGCGCAATCAGCCAGCGTCTGCCTGTATACGCTGCCGTTGTTGAGGGTTCCATTCCCACTCGGGAGATTGATTATACATATCTAAATCTCAATTTCATTTTATTTCAATAGATGAAAAATCATCACTAAAGTGCATTACAGATAAATTTAAAGAAATAAGTTAAAAGAAACTAAATACGGTTATAATCGTTTTCTCATTATCCTGGGCGCGTTCTGGCTTAGATGTTAGGTTCATGCTATGAACCTGATGTTTAAACCAGAAACTCTTACATTTAAAATATGAACTTATTACATTTTCTTCTTATACGGTCAAATTTTCAAGTAAATTAGACGGCAAAAAGTGGATCAAAGTAACATTGTAAAATTTTCTTATATTGATTAGTCCATACTAATATAATAAATGCGAAAGTAAGTATGTCTGCCTGCTGTGACGTCATCACGTCTGAACTGATTGTGATGCAGTTTTATATAGAGATACTTGAGGGTCTTAGCATGAATATAGGCTGCATTTTCTTCCATTTCTTTTTTATTTTTTCCAGGAATTCAGTTCAAGCGTACGAAGCCGCGGTCGGGTCGCTAATAGTTTTATATAGGTGAAGATAAGAAAAGTGCGTTTATATACATATATTTTCAGGTACTGCCATTCGTTGCTATGAATGCAACAGCGCTAACAACTCCATGTGCCTCAACCCCACCATATACGACGTGCAAAGTGTTCAAAAGTACTTGCGCACTATAGATTGCGCAAAAAGTTCGTTCTCGCCCCCGACCCAGCATCGATCCAAAGAGATGTTCTGCAGGAAGATTATACAGACGAGTAAGTTATATATACAAGTAGAAGACTATTTTGACTTTTATTTCTGGCTTTTTCTTTAGAGCGTGAGTTTGTGACTACATCCGTATTAGGCATGAATAAGTTGATATGACAAAACGGAAATACGATTTTTTAAATATTAATAAGCTTAAGGGCATTTATTTAAATATAAAATTAAATAGTATCACATAAAAAAGTATTTAAACATAACATTCATCCACTTTCCGCCCGAAATCGAAACATTGCGTGTTGAGCGGCGAAATCCAAAGTCGCGGTGTGTCTTAGATAACAGAGCGGAGAAATTTACTTGCTATAATTGAAATATATTCATTGCTCTGGGTGGGGTTCGAACCCACAACCAATCGCGTATACCGTCCGTCGCTTCGCCTTCTTTGAGTTGCTATGTATATATATATATAAACGCAGCGGGATTCAAACCGCGCCTCTTGAAGCTGCGTCAAGCGCCCAAGCGTCAAAAAGAGGCGTCAATAGGCAGGCGAGAGTATCTATATGTATATATATATATATATATATATATATATATATATATATATATATATATATATATATTGTAATTTTAAGGCTATTGGTATATTTCTTTTAACATTTTTTCAAAATATTCCACAGTCCTCCACAAGGGCCATGATCCCGAAGTAAGAGTGACTCGCGGCTGCGGCTGGGTGAGGCACAAGCGGGACTGTTACAAGAGAACAATAATGAGGACCATTTAGAAACTGTGTGCCAATGCTTCTCTGACGACTGTAATTCAGCCAATACTACCAATTTCAGCCTAATAAGTTTACTTTTAAGTAGTTTTTCAGTATTCTTTCTTAGATTCTAACACTTAGATGGGATGTACGGTTTTAAGGATAGATTGCATTATATTTGTATGATTTATATATAATATTGTTTAAATTTAATATAATCTAAAATCTAGATTTAAATATATATTGATAAGTGCAAACAAATTATGCGAAATTGAACAACTATAGAAATGGAATAACAGTAAGTAAGTACAGTTAAGTAAATGATTTGTAATAATTTAACAAATATACAATATATATTTTTTTAATATTTTTTAAAGTGTTATTAGTTCAAATTTTTATACGTTTTCTAAAATATATCTTTTTCAATATACAATATATTTAGTCCGTCCAGTTGAGACGTTTGTATTTTTAATTTTGTAATAAATGTATGTAGCCAGCCCAATAAACTATAGGAGATGCAAAAGTGACAAATGGCTTTAGATAATAAGGTAAAATTTACATGTGTGTATAATAATTGTAAAGCTAAAATAATTAGAAAAATAAAATATTAAAATGTATACAATTTGTTTATTGATTATCTCAATCAAACCTCTAACGCTATCTGCTTCTAGATTAGTATAGTAAAGGGCACCAAACTTAGTATGTGTACAGAGATTAAGCCTAAGTTTAAGGAGGTCATATTAAATTTCAGAAATTGAAGCCATCGTGGAGCAATGGGACAGCGTCTGACTGTAGTCACGATTGGTTGTGGGTTCGATTCCCATTCGGGGATACGATTATATCAAAATTATTTTCATTTCTCCGCTCTGCGGGACAAGAGCACATAAGAGAAGGAAAGTTTAGTTCGGCCACTCAAAACACATTGTCTCGAATTTGGAAAATGGAGAACAGAGTGTTTGAACAACTTCTCTCTGACAGCCGTGCTAAGCGGGAAAAAGTACGAAGTTGAAATCTAAATAAGTACATGTATATTGTGTTTTCGTATACTTGGGCAATTGAAAAACATATTTAGAAAACGTACAAAAATTATATTTCTATTCAATTTAAACCCGCGCCTCTTGGAAACCGTCCAAGCGCCCAAGCGTCCAAGAGGCGATACAAGAGCACCTATATATTTTTGTGGTTTCATTATGTCAGTACGAGTATAATAAAATGTCCTTTATGACAATGATACAGGAAATATATGTAAATAAAAGAAAAGAAAAACCTTGTTACAAAGTGAAAATTTATGCATATTATATTGTTAATACACACACAACTAATTTATAATAACAAAAAAAAGCCTCTCATCCACACTACCCACAATATCATATCATTTAAAAAGTGAATGACTTGGCACACTATAAAGTTTATATAATTGATACATTTTTGATGCTCTAAAAACCAAAACCGGAAGTTAACAGAATGAATTTCCGGTTTTTTGTTCCACATAAAAAAGACATTGTAGTACTGTACAATAATTTGTTAATCATATAGTAGAAGCCGCATAGAGGTCGTCTTGCACAGTTGGTCTGATGGTTTACAGAACATACGCGCGTTGAGTGGTGGACTCAAAGCCGCGTTTTGTCTAGTAACCAGAGCGGAGGAATGAAAATAATTTAGATAGGTATTTAGGTAATTAATAATAAGAAATTCGTTTTTAAACAAAATTCGAAATTAATAACAACATGTGCTATTGGTTTGAAAATATTATATTGTCAAAAGGTCCGGATATGTTGCTAATTTTGAAGCTAATCCGAAGTCAAGAATTAGATGAACAGCGTTGAAAGCATTTGCTTACATTGATGGATAAATATATCGCGTTTATTGTAGTTTATGAAGCAGTTCAATTCTTGATGAATTCTTTCTTGTTTACTTAATTAATAACTTTATATAATATGCTTTTACACATTTCCGATAAAATAATTATGTATATTTTGTAAATATTATAACATCGTACGTTATCTAAGTTCATCTAATAATAAACATATAGTATGAAATTGTGCTTCACACTTTTTCTCGCATAGTCTAGCCTGGTGCTCAAGACACTTCGTTTTCTATTAACAGAGACATGAAAGTAAATTAGAAATAATAATTCGTCCGAGTGGGAATCTAGCCCACAATCAATCGCGTTTTAATTCCGACGTTGTCCCACTGCGCCACAATCGCCACACAACAATAAAAATAATAGTTTTGTTAATAAGTGAACCCTTTGGACCCTTATTAGGAAAATTGTGCGGAAGGTGTATGGAATTTGGTATAGCTGAAGTTTGTGTTGAGATAAAGTGCGGAAAGCTATTATTTTTAAAGAAATTCATTAGAATTACATAATAAATTAAATATTACCGACTGTACCGTGTGTTTGAAATACACGTTGCTAAGGCAATACGTTGTTTACGCGTGAACGACACATCTCGTTTTTATTATTGTTTACACAGGGGATACCAAGACGCTCATTACAGGGAATCACTGATAGTTCTAGGGCAGGTGTATGGAATTCTCCGAGAGAAAAATTCTTTTTGACCGACGAAAAAACGGAGGAGGTTCACAATTCGACACGTGTATATATATATATAAATATAGATATTTATGTTAGACCACGCCACCCCATAAAACTCTAATTCTTAGTTTAAAAACATAAGTGATGATTACGTGAGTCAATAACTTTTTTTAAAATACTATTATTTAACTAACGGTTACAATAATATACGTACTGCTGAAAGTTGGTATGAAAGTTTGAAAATAAACACTCCACGATTTTTTTTTTATTTTGCATGAGTTAAGTAAATAGAGACTCGTTACATTCTTATCAAGCTAACCTTATTATATATTTTGTAAAGTAATGTATAAATGTATTATATACAAATTTATTCTTAGTATATAACGTTGGCTTTCTTATGAATCAATAAATAAATAGAGAAATGCATTATATTCCAGTTTGGCGGTCGTTGGGATACAGCCCCATCTGTTAACATAAATTAAAACTTCTTTAGTTTTGTACAGTGTATAGTTTAAAAACTTTACACTAGATGGCAGTACCAAAATGAATTCAAATACATAAATCTTAAGTACATAATAACATTATTTTGTTTATGAACTTATAAAAAAGCTGAAGCTATAAACAAAAGTGTTTATCGAATTCCCGGGTACTTATTGAGTATGGCGTTAGAGTTGTGTCTGTCATGTCAGTATCTTATCCTAATCTTACGACATGAAACAATTGAATGTCTACATCTTTGACATTTTTATTTTTTTGATAAAAAAAGAGATGAATTAGCTTTGATAAGATGGATTTTGATAAGACGGCGTTGAGTTCTGTCGTTCGATAAGCAAAGTCTCGAATTCGAGAAGAAAGGGAAGGTCTTATCTTCTTACTAGGTTATCTTGGACTATGCTGTTATACAACAAAAATGTGAAGCTGATGAAAAATGGAATAAAAAAATTGTTAAATTGTAAAAATGTAACGCCGTCACAATGCGGTTGACATCGTAGTGGGTTCAAATTCCACTATGCGCTCTCACCTTATAAGTAACTAATGTAGAACAGAGTGATTTCCCATTATTTATTTTCTCATTAGTGAAAAGGAAATTGCAGAAAATAAGATACTTTAATACAATTTTCGATCGAAAATCGAAATCGAAAAGTCGATGTTATCAGTAAACATATTTTCATCAAGACCAGTCATATAAGTGCGCAATAAAACAAAACACTGGAAAATTACTAGCGAAATCTCTGGCTATCTCCCGAATGTTTATATCCTAATATCAATTGAATTCAAACCTAATTGCTTGCAACGAAAGTTCATATTTCCATTAACAGTAGTTATATACAGTGTCTAACGCACACAAACAAAGCAATAAATACAAGAAATTCTTATTTATATAGTGTACACATTGACATATAACGCACACATGTGAAAAGCTGCGCAGACGCATGCTGTATGGACTCGAACATTTTAATTTAAAACACTTCAATTAAAACGAAAAAACTATGTCACTTGAACCGAGTGAAATATTCGGAGTTTGACGTAAAAGAAAGTTAAAAATAAAATATAATTACATGTGATATGAGTATATTATATTTGACGTTCATTATGACATGCTGCCGTCATGGCGTATATAGAGTGCGGTTGAGTTCAAAAACTCAAGGGAACATTATCGATGGGTTCTAATAAAGTACCGTAACTTACTATACGGTATAAAAATTTGAACGCAGCGGAATTTGAAGCCGCGCCTCTTGAAAACCGTTCAAGCGCTCTGACCGCTAAGCCATGCGTTCTACATCCAGCTACGTTGAAATTCTTATACGCTTATTACAACTTATATTTGTTGTTAGCATCTCTGTAGAGAGATTTTTACAAATTTCTGCTATCCAAAGATTATTCTATGAACAATCGTTTGGCAAGAGAGAATACTTTTTATTAAATATATATTTTTTTAACATTTTTTTTAAAGTGTTATTCCCACACTAAGGAAATTGAAAAAGATATATTTAGAAAACGTATAAAGATTTGAACGCAGCGGGATTTGAACTCATGCCTCTTGAAAACCGTTCAAGCGCTATGACCGCTAAATACGTCTTTTTCAATTTCCTTAGTGTGGAAATAACACTTTAAAAAAATGTTAAAAAAAAATATACCATTGTTATAGTAAGTAAGGCTGTAAAAAAATTGTATGCAAATTTAAAATTAAATTAATTCCTCAAAGCTGGTCACTTACAACAATAATGGGCGCGCAAATTTTTGTATGCCACTCATCTTAAGCAGTTTCACGCTTTTTCCCGCATAGCAGCATAATAGCAGGATAGTCAAAGTGGAGATTGGAGTGTCTTGACACTTGAAGTCCTATGCATTGCGTGTTGAGTGGCGGAACTCAATGCCGCGCTCTGTCTTGTACCAAGCTGAGAAATGAAAAGAATTCAAATATAATCATTTCTCCGAGTGGGGATCGAACCCACAACCAATCACGTTTACAGTCAGGCGCTTCTTAAGCAATTTGTTTAATTCAAAATCTGCATACATACCTCTTTTTAGCTTAAAAACAACAAAAGTTCGACAAATAATAAAAATACATACAAACAAGTAGTAAAAATACATCAAATAAAAAAAAGACCTAGCAGTTTAGAATTCATTTCATTCATTCAGTTGGCGAAAGTAATGAATAAGTGCATTATTGAATTGGTTGTTTGAACGAAACAAACCGAAATAAATCCTTTACAGAGCCTGTTCCCGTGCCAATGGGCCCGACCCATTTCAATTATGCCCCTTGGGAATACTGTATTGTCATTGATTTGACAATTTTTCAATCAAATCGGATAACAAGAACAAGGTATGGTTAAAATCGAAAACCGAATGCATGGCTTAGCGGTCAGAGCACTTGAACGGTTTTCAAGAGGCGCGGGTTCAAATCCTGCTGCGTTCAAAATTTTATACGTTTTCTAAATATATCTTTTTCAATTTCCTTAGTGTGGGAATAACACTTTAAACAAAATATAGCGATGTATGTTTAAAATATAGGCGTTTCCTAAAAAGTTTGATGCAATGAACAAAACTTTATCTGAGAGAATTTTGGCAATAGGCTTAAATTCCATTCAGAGGAATGTTCCTATTTGTGCCACAGTTTTTTCCGGTACTTTTATTTATATGGGCGTGAACGAATAGTGCAAGACTATCTCAAAGCTATCGACTCTTTTTGGTTACTATTACAAGCAGAAGATGTTTTAAGATGTATGAAACGAAATAAAAGGTGTTTCACAATATTATATTATTACATAATGTATAGGCAATATGACATCACTGCTGACGTCAGTACAGTAGTTAGTGTAATTGAATAAATTATATATTTTATTTTTCCTTACAGTACAGTAGGAGAATATAATATATAGAAAGCCAGCTTCGGCAAGCTCGACTCGTGGCTTCGTCCGCGTGAACTAATAATATAGCCAAAGTCACTCCTGAAATGTGAAGCTTTCAGTTAGTGAAAGATTTTAATGATCAGATCTGTATTTCCGAAGATTAACCCCTACATATAAATAAACTTAGAAACTTTACCTCTGTATAATATTAGTATAGACTACCTTCCAAAACATTTGCCAACAATACGAGTAGAAGCTTGTGTGTAACTAAAAATTTTTTTAATTTGGTTCAGGCAGATACCTTTACACTTGCACCATATTTTTACAGATTGTTACAGATTATTAATGTCCGTGCCTTTTATGGAATTTTCTTTGTAGTTAAGTATTTTTTTTAATTCATTGCATGAATTCTGAGGTATAATACGATATGAGGAAAACGCCATTGCCTGTGACTTCGATTGGAAGGGGGAATGATTATATTTATAATATTTTATTTACATTTCGCCGCTCTGGTAGACAAAGAGCGGCTTAGAGTTCCGTCACTCAACACGTAATGTCTTGAACTCGGGCTAGAAGTGTGGAACGGAGTGTTTTGACACTATATTCTTTTGTCTACCCTAGTTTATGTATATATATAAATATAAAATTGACACTGCACCATAATGACGTCAAAACTTTTATAAACCTGCATTCTGATTCATAGTGGTAATATTATATAACCTTTGTTAATGAAATGAGTCACGATTTCAAGAAGTGGCACGTCATATGGTTGAAACCGTAAATTTGCGCACGTTATATAGAAAGATACTTAAAAACTTTATAAGGTTAGCTGTAAAACAGATAAAAATAAAAATGTATATTTTTTCGCTTTTTCCAGCTCAGCCTTAGCTTAGCAGCTTAACTTAGCAGGATGTAATGTCAATATACTCGATTCTCCACTCTCCGCCAGAATTCGAGACAAAGCGTGTTAAGTAGCGGAGCTCAACGCCGCTCTTGTTTTCTAGAGCGGAGATATGAAAATAATTATTAAATGGTTATTGTGTTTTAGTAAACTTCTCTTTAAGATTTAGCGTTTATTTCACTTCAATAGGTTCATAAACAAAAAAGTTACAACCATTTAAATTATAAATTGAAGCAAAGTTTATGATTTCATTGAGAACGCGGGCAGGTGAAAGCACGAAATAGTTTAGTCATGTACCTAGTTTACACAGGGGAAGCCGCAAGTGGGTCGCTAGTATATAATATATATAGGCAGTTCTACAGACAGAAAATAATAAAATTATGGTCATTCCACCGAGTGGGACTCAAATCTGTGGGTTACGACCACTGCGCCATAATGGCCTTCCACGATCTACATTATTGAGTAAATGTTAATGCAAATTCTAGTTTCTCATCAAACTAATACAAACAACTCTAACGCCCCAAACTAGATTACATAAAGGTCGACTGAAACTGTTTTTAGATAGAACTATAGGAATCTCTACCAAACTAAGGACTGCATTTAATTGGGATTTTAGCGTAAGTGGAACAATCAACTTTTAAAGTACTCCTTTCGTGTTTCCAAGATATATTATGGAATAAAACCCTTATATGTTACATTACCATTATAATAGGAACAAGTTTTTAAATACTTTATCTTTAATTTTTGTAGTAACGCAGTGTAGCAATGGTGAGTTTTTTTACAAAAACACTATCGTGAACTAGTAAATCCGTTTACGAGTAAATTCCCTGTTGCCGTAGCAACGTGCATGACACTTTACAGAAAAGTGTGTAACATTTATTTAATTAATTTAATGTATTTTTAACAAGAATTGTCTTTCTGCACTCCATAGTCATACAAACTTAAAATAGTAACTGTAGTAGAATCATAAAATGCCTAATAAACTCTAAGACATGAAAGCCACCTTGATAAAATTTGCTCAGCGTAATGGGCATTTTCCTTTGGCAAAGGCAAACTAAGATACGGAACTACTAATGTAAACTATAATAATCCAGCTAAATTATAAAAAACTATAAATGTCCCCTACACAAAATGTGTTCAATGTGAGCACATTTTCCATTGACATACATAATAATTAAAGATTTAACAAATCTGATGAAAAATCACGATAGACCAGCTAAAGTATAAGAAATAAGAAAATGCTGCATTAGTAAAAGTTGTTAAGTATAGTTAAGTATAGGCATTACTGATTGATAAATAAAAAATAGACAGACAGACTGGGTCTTCTCTCTCAACCTGGGGGGAAAGGGGAAACGGTGCCAGAAGTGATGATTAATCCTTCCAGACTTTCGATGTGGAGATCCCTCGCGATATTGGCTTTCCTCACGGAGACGGAGGCAAATATTTGGACCACCTGGACTTTCTTCCTTTGAGGTTAGCAAGAGCGTATCAGACTGCCGCTGCGTACGCCAAGTGTGACTTGACGTACGTTTATACAGCGCGGCTCTCGTAAGGAGAGGAAGTCTTGATGATGTGCGCTAACAGAAGTAGAAGCAGCGATTTCTCGAACAACTTGGACGACGCGCCAAGGAGTATTATTGGTCTGTTGCTGTCTGGTGTTCGTGAATTCTTGATAACTTTGGGGGCGTGAAGACCAGGCCCTGCTTCCACGTCTAGAGGAAGTATCACAGGCGAAGAATGGCATTGAAGAGCCATTCGTGATACCATCATTCCCAGGTGCTTTCCTTGCCTTCAGGCCTTCTTAAAAAAGATATCAAAGTTTTCCCTTTACGTATTAAATAGGTTGGATATTAGCAAAATCTGTAAATGAAATAGAGTTTATACTATTAATGTTCAATATAAAACTAGTATATGGCAGATTGCTATTGTGGTATACATTTCGTCGAAGTATTCTAGCCTAAGTAATTTCATTAGCGTTAAAGGTCAACCTACCCACCTGACTCACTCACTATAGCCTATAACTTATCTTAATGGTATTGCCTTGTAGCCTAGATCGATTGTTAGTCTGTAAATATTATAATATATTGCACGTACAAACATAATTATATGAATTGTATATATTTACAATATTTTATTTTGTGTTTGTTTATAATTTTGTAATTTTATTCTGCCTTTCTAACGTACCGTTTCGCAGTTAAGCTTAATGTTTTTAGTTTTATCCCTATTCGGGGGATAGATGATATTTAAATCATTTTCGAATCGAAATCAAGACCGAACGCGGCATTGAGTGCCTCCAACTCAACACTCAATGTCTCGGAAATTCCATCTGACTCATGCTATGCGGGAAAAAATAAAAACAATCAATACACCTTTAGCTATACTATAAGAAAATATTCAATAATATTAAAGTACAATATAATTAAGTACATAATTAAGAAAAAAATGTATCAGTTGAAAAGTTGAGTTAAGCCATTCAACGCGCAATGTTCTCCATTTCCAGCCTCAATTTGTAAATTTGTAAATTGGGGCCGAAAATGAAGAGTGTCTTGGCACCAAATTCTCTCTACTGCTCTGCAATGCGGAAAGCTGTATATAATAATAATTAATTGAAGTTTAATAGTGCCATAAAATATTTTCAATACCTACATTTGTTTAACTATTAAAGATTAATGAAAAACCACGCCATTTGGCACACTAATGTTGAAACGATCGATATCTCGTGTTGTTGGCGTGCTATGCGAATATACTCGTTAGATAAGAGAATCAAGGACGGCTGCAAAATATTGACATTTAAACATAAGTACTAAGTAACACTAAAAATATATGCAATGCTTCAGAACTGTATACATTTTAAAAACTTTTAAATTAATGCAAATCTGACCTTGATGAATGGCCTACGTCCAGGGTCCTAGATCTAGACGTCATTGATGTGTATATTTGATGTAAAACGCTTTGACGGTTTCCAAGTACCGCGGGTTCGAATCCTGCTGCGTTCAAATTTTTATACGTTTCCTAATAATGGTTTTTAATATCCGAAACCATTGAAGAACTCTTTTAAAATGTTGAAATATTTAATAAATAGCATACTCTCTTGCCAAACGATTGTGCGTAGAATAATCTTGGGGTAGCAGAAATTTGTAAAAATCTCTCTACAGTAACGCTAACAATAAAAATAAGTTGTAGTAAATGTATAAGAATTTCGACGCAGCCGGATGTAGAACGCAAGGCTCAACGTTTAGTGCGCGTGGACGGTTTCCGAAAAGCGCGGGTTCGAATCCTGCTGCGTTCAAAATTTTATACGTTTTCAAAAAATATTTATGAAGGGTGTCCTAAACGGCCTAAACAATAAATATTAAATTTAGTCTGTCAAAAGCATTGCATTCTCATTGCATTCAATTAAGCACATTAACAATAACGCCACGCGCGTTTGAAATTCATCACAATTCAATTGTTTTAACATGGTTTTATTAGTTTCAAATTTGCATACGTGTCCGAATCCGATGGCAATTCAATATTGTATATTGTCATTGACACGCGAAAATAATTTTAAGCTACTTTGTTTTTGTTTATTATTGCCAAAAGGAGGGAAACGAGCAGATGGTCCATCTTATGGTAAGTGGTTACCTTCGTCCATGGACATCTATAGCAACAGGGGAGTTATGGATGCGTTTGCCTTCAGGGTGAAGGTGTCTGTACACTGGCCACTTGACTAGACATAACGCTTAGGGAAACTGAGGGACAAGGAAACTGAGACTACAACCTTAGGAGGAAGATCATTTCACAGAAGAGAAGAAACTCATTAGCATTCTGTGAGTGAGCTCGAAGTACCTGGGACCTGCGACCCAAGTGCCCCCTTAAGGCCCCTTTAAAAATGTACTAACGCTCTCCACCACTATACATGGATTCCACCATATTCATTGTAAATTTTCTACATATTATGATGCTGAGAATAATATATTATATTTACTGTATACTTACATGATGCCAGTACAGTTTATTATAGCAATCGTTTAACAAACATAAGTACTTAATTACAGTAATTAGCTGTTATAAAGAAAAGATAAAGCGAAGGCCAATACTGCATTAGTTATAATGAGTTACACTATATTCTATAATCGTTCTAAGAATCGATTTTAAATGTCAGTTGTTTGTGTGACGTTTCTCTTAAAGCGTCATTTAATGCACATTTTTATATTTTTCTATGTAAATAATAAGATTAGCAAAACTCTTTGTATTTCTAATCGAATTAGATATTAAACTTGGTAAATATAATTGTTGGTATTTGTTGCATTTTAATAAAAGACCACGCTGTGTCATAAATAGCGTCCATTTTGAAATGTTAGTACTTATGATTTAGTTTTTATATATTTTATTAAATCTACAACGACAAAGATAATCTATTGAAAAATCTTAATGTTCAATAAATACTATTTTTTTTAGATTTAGCGAATACATTTTTGATCAATTTAAAACCATAACCGTCGCAGCACGAGACGCTTGTTTCGTAACGCCACGTGTGTCAAATAGCAGGGTAGGCAGAGAGAAGTTAGTGTCAAGACACTCCGTTCACATCGTGCTGAGTGGTGGCACTAACCACCGCGCCGCGCTTTATAAAGTCACCAGAATGAAAATTTGAATATACCCAGAGTGGGCATCGAACCCAAAACCATCTTATGGACAACCAGATGCCGTCACACTGCGTCACGATTACCACCTTTTTAAGAATTACATTGAATAAATTATTAATTTTATAATGTGACAGACAAGCAGTCTAAAAGAGGTCGATATAAAGGACATGCCATTTTGCAAACACGTGTGATTATTTGTTTACACAAACCAGACATCGTGTTACACGCACACATACACAATACGCACACATAAATTACTTTCCTAAGAATTTGTCTTTGTGTGAAAAACTGTATTGCTTATACACGCGTGGCACAGTATACAGTGACTAAGCTTTGGCGTTTGATTTAAATATTTATATTTTTTTAAAATGAGATATTAAAATGTGAATAGTTATATTTGTACGTAATTAGGGTTTTTTTAAATTTTTTTCTGATGTGATTTTATAATTAGTTTTTTTTAGATGTTATATTATTATTAAAATAGAACCCACATGCTGTACGGTTATTATTGGAAATAATAATAATGCCGTAAAACAAAATGAGTACTAACATTACTAACAGTGATTACTCATTATATTTTGAACTTTTTGTCAGTTTCACGCTTTTTCCCGCATAGCAGAGAGCCTAGTGTCTTAACACTTTGCACTCGAATTGCAGAAATTACGTGTTGAGTAGCGGAACTCAAGATCGTATTTTATATTATCAAGGGGAGACATAAAAATATATGATCACTCTCCCGAATGGAAATCGAACCCATAAGCATCGTGTTTACATTTTGCCCTATTGAGCTCGTTTTTACTTCTAAGTCCTAAAATAATAACAAAACGCGCTGCGCTTATACACGAAAACAGTTATAAACCTAAACTTCTAACACACACTAGCACGTGACACACATGCACATACAATGACGCAGGCGAATGACGCAGGCTAAGGAGGGGGAGGAATGAGGGGGAAGTTTGAACCTAAGGCTTATATACTCCGCGTCTACGCAGACCCAACCAGTTTTACTTGAGAGGTAAACAATTACAGTTCTAAGAGGACAACTTTATTACCGAGACAGGCTCGCTGCCCAAATGGGTATGTTTTTACCAATTATATAGTTAATAGTATACTTTATAATTACTTATTTTAAATATAAATATTTTTCTCAAATATGTCAAAAATTTAATGCCATTGCATTGTCTTTTGACAACTCCTTGTCTTAAAATATAAATAAATATATATATATATATATATAGGCTGTGGTATAATTTTTTGACTTTTTATTTTTTAACAAACATATATATCACTTATATATTTAATTATATTATGTCACTAGCTTTATAAATCTTATATTGGTAATTTTGGCAAGGTTACTGAGGTTATTCAACTTGTATATATTACTATACAATTTCTCGAACTCTACATTTCACCGACGCCCCTTCGTCCTTGGACGCCATTCCGTGCCTCCGTTATTGTTATGGTTTCCGGAGAAATGCGTCATTGCTCTTTGGAATGTATAAGCCCGCTTTGTGTTGTTAAAACCCATATATGTTGATATTATTCATACTAAGAGTTATGTTTTTATTATTTTTACATAGTTATGTCCAGAAACGGTCGTAAGATAAATTTTGAAAATAATAATGCATTGTTTATGTATTATTACATAAATATAAAATACGGCTAGTTTTAAAAGATAATTTTTGGACTTGAGTGAACACATCCAAGAAATTTCTAAAGCAAGTCTAAAACGGGAAACGTGCGGAGATTGTATGTAACATCTCGCGATCGATCTTCCTTAAAATATTTAAATATGAGTAAAACGTGACGCATGAAGTATAATATTTGGCAATATCACAAAATTCCTAACAAACCAATTTCTTTTCAGATACGCTAAATATAAAACCGTTAAGTCAGGACTTAGAGTGGTCTCCGGAGGCGCCCATTGGCGTTGGAACCACTCAGGGGGTGGTGGACCACACTCCCACTGACATGGCGTCCACATCTAGCGAGGAGAGAGCCATACGACGCGTCGCTGGCCGCTGGGGTGCCGAGTGGTTGAGCTGACTCGGCTCAGGCTATATTAAACCCCTCGGGCCCCAGTGGCCCGCCGACCACCCCCTGCCGACGCCCCGGTGGGGGGCCCCACGCCCAGCTTTGCACTTGTCTCTCTCGAAATACGAGGACTTAGTCGCTAAAGCTGAGGCGCAATTGAGCCGACTCGTCGTCGCGGAAAATTATGACTCCGTTAACAACTTCCTCACTCTTTATGATTCTTATATGGAATCAGCCGACGAAACTTTGAAGGAGTTCTTCCCTAAATACAATCCGCCGATTCGCGCTCACAAGCACACCTGTGTGGGCCTAGGTATGGAGGTCATGAAGCGTTTGAAGGTTTTGGAGAGCGATTTCCCTGGTATCACCAAGTCCATGATGCTCGTATCCTGTGATGAAAACATCGAAGATCTGTTGGATTATACCACTTCGTGCCCTGGACCACAAGGCTTTTTGATTGAGACGGAGAAGGATCACGTCATGATGGCCATCCACGTCAGGGTTGAAGGAAGACCTGGCATATTTTTGTCGGATTTGGGCTATCACATCTCTCGTGTCGTTACCGTTATGGCTGACCGTTGCTACCCACATACCGGTGAGTGACCTTAATTCATTTTAGCTATTATTATATAATTACTCATCATAAAATTTCATATTTAATATCTCAATTTTATGATGAGTAATTATCCTGAGTTGAGATCATAGTAGCGCAGTGGAACAGCGTCTGAATTCAAACGCAATTGGTTGTGGGTTCAATCCCCATTCGGAGGTATGATTAAATTTAAATTATTTTCGATTCTCCGTCCTGGTGAACAAGACAAAGCACGCCACTTATTCGGATTCGGAGGATAGTGGAGAACGGAGTGTTTGATACTATTGGGTCTCTCTGAATACTCTGCTATGCTGAAAAAAGCGTGAAGCTTAAAAAGTTATGAGTCAAGTAGATGGACGTGCTAGTTTAAATAAAACATATATTTAATTAAATATTCTATTTTCCAGGCT
Source organism: Podotricha telesiphe (assembly GCA_038994665.1). Classification (NCBI taxonomy): domain Eukaryota; kingdom Metazoa; phylum Arthropoda; class Insecta; order Lepidoptera; family Nymphalidae; genus Podotricha; species Podotricha telesiphe. Next base: position 7,858 of record JAOYRR010000299.1, on the reverse strand, counting down.
GGTTCACTCAGTCCGACGAGCCTCATTGCCGCAAGGAGTATAATTACCAGTACAACATTCATAACACTAACTATGTAGAGTGGCATGAACGGGAAACGCGAGGGGATAAGGTCAAAGAGCGGCTGTCACTTATATATGTAGCCAAAGCTTACTTAAGCACGGTCTCTGTTACTGAAAAGCGAAATCTTGTATGGGATTTGAGGTTGGTATTTTTGGTTATTAGTCAAATGATATACTCTATCTTATTATATGTAGTACACAAAAAAGATAACGAACGACTTTATAAAAAGATACTCGAAATCAACCAGAGATGAACTTGGACAAATTGATTTATATAAATTAATACACTGACAACGTCTGATTGTATACGTGATAGTTGTGAGTTCGATTCCCACACGGGGGAAGGATTATGTTTAAATTATTTTCATTTCTCCGCCCTGGTGACACGGCGAGTTCCGCCACTCAACACACAATGCCTCAGATTCGGCTGAAAACTGGTTTTACTGACTACCCCGCTATACTGTAAAAAGAAGCCGAAATTTGTTACCAAAGGTCCTAGAAAGGAGATATACCTACATATATATATGACGCGCTGTCATAAGCAAAATAGATACGACTAGAATACTTTGGAAAACCATCAATCATTCCACTAATTGCTATATTAATTAATTTCAGGAGTTTGTTAGCTCGCGATCCAAAAGGACATTTGACTGCGGGTATTTACTTCCCAGTCAAGAAGAAGGACCAACAATTCACCATGTTCTTTGACAGCCACAACGGAAAGCAAAGAAAGAAACTCAAATTTGAGACTTTCTTGGAGTTGCAGAAGGTAATTGGACTTCAAATAATGTATTAGTAGTCATTATAATAGATATTATGGCATTTTTTATCACTGTACCTGTGGGTGTTCTTGCAAGTAATGTTCATTTAAGCTATGGCCGAAAAAGTGTGAACTGTATATATTAATTAGTATCAATTTTTGAACATTGAATGTTTAGTGGTGGAATCTTACGCCATTAATTATTTTACAAGAGCGGGGAAGTGAAAATAATTAAATATAATCACTACCTCGAGTGGGGATCGAACCCATAACCATCGTTATTGAGATTGAGTCAGATAGTTCCCTTATCCACGATCGCCTATTCTTTTTTCCATAACAGTATTATAGCTTAAAAGTATTGGTTATTAACGAAATATTATATATAAATTCTAGATACCAGATGAAGTCGTAGACGACGTAGAGCAGTGTAACGACCAGCTACACCTAAAAGATGGGGAATTACTGAGAACCCTCAAGAAATTGGCCCAGATTATGGACGATGAAGAGTATATGGCTGAACTCCTCGAGGTCAACGACCAAATCGTGCAACTCTCCGCTGGCACATAAATAAATTAAATTCACATAAATGTAGATTTAGATTTTGCACTTTTGCTTTATAATTGGAGTCTTTACCGCGATGTTGTAGAGTACAATAGATTCATATGTTTACGATTCGGCTCATATGGGAATAAAAAATTTAAAAAACAATTTTTGTTTTATTTATTCTTTTGTATTTTTTTATATTTGCACCCTCGAAACTCAGTAAACTGAGTTACCTCAGTACGATTACTGTTACATTAAACTTGGTTGTGGAAATTGATCGAAAATGAATTTAATACGTAGATTGTATGTAAAATAGAGCCAACAATTGTATAGCTCAGTCACACTCGAATCAATTTTTCTCAGATCTCATTGTTTTTCACATTCTTCCATGGTTGTGGGTTCGACTCCTGTTCTAAACAGATGAAATAGGGAATAGTTTGTGTTTCTGAAAAGTTGATGGGTCTAATTTCAATAGTTAACGTTAGGTGTTATAAATCAATCAGTCAGTAAATGTAGACACGTTATTTGATAAGTATAGAAAATGTACACAAATTCAATTAATTTCAATTGTACCGAGTACATGTGGTAGACCTCGCGGCCGCAATTTAAATTTCACAGAGTATATAACAAAAAGGAAATTTCCAAATAATAGTGCCATGTCAACTTTTAAATTAAATATACTCTAAATCATAATGGTCGTATGATTTTTGCCCAGAAAATAACACAGGTCGCAGCTCTAGGTTTCCAGGTTTTGTATATACCTTTTCCAAAAAATCACAAATCCCTAAACATACGTGGGAGTAGAATGGATATCTCTAACCGTAAGCCACTTATCTGTCAATAGAAATACAGCCTATATAAAAAAAACATTACTCATTTTGCGCCCATTGCGCTATTAATGAGACATTCACGTTATTAAGTTAGTTATAGTTGAAGATAATAGAAATTTATATACAATTATATATAAATATACATAATTGTTTAAGATAGTGACGGTCATACAGCCATTACATGCATGCATTTTTTTTTATCTTTACGACTTGCTTGTTTATAGTGGATAAGGGCCAAACGCTAAATCACTAAGAAACATGGCTTGTTAGGTGTTTTTTTACCAGACCAGAGAAACTGAAATATTTTAAACGTATCTTGGATTTGAACACATATCGCCTATACTCAGTCAAACACGTTACAAATAAGCTGTGATGACATCTTTATGCCATAACAGTGTCTGTAATTTTTTTTGTATTAACTAGTTGTCGCACGCAATTTTTGCGTTGAAATCGTCATTAATGACGATTGCAATATTTATTTCGTATAGTTTGTAGTTAGAAAAAGCGCGGCTGTCAGTTTCGCAACTCAATACGCAATGTCTTAATTTTGTGCGAAAAGTAGAGACCCTGCTATGAAAGAATACCTTTCGTAGTTCGACTATAGAACGTCAAGTTCAAGTTTTTTAATTTCGGTCCGTTACTCCAGTCACTCGGATACACAACGCACAGCCAAAGTTGCTGGCCTAAGAAAGCCTTGGCCTTGAATTTTGGCATGTAGTTAGCCTAGGAAATATAAGGAAGCAGTGAGGATTTTCCGAAATTCCTATGGTAAGGGGAAAAATTGAGGTTTTCTTAGTTATTAAAACCAAATGTACCAACTTTATATGTATTGTTTTAATCATAGTTTAAATGTTGATTCGCAGTAAGCTCTATACTCGTGTATAAGCTATCCAAAGGTCAATATTTATCAGACAAAGAAAGGTTATTTACTGTATAAACTCAAATTTTAAATTTATACATTACAAATAAAAAAAATACCAGCAAACATTTTTTTTTATTTTACGAGAGAACGTAGAGATGACGTATCGATATTTCATTTTAGAGATGAGAGATGTAGGAAAAGTTGTTGGTCCTAACCTACGAAATCTAAAATACACTTAAACCTTTTCTTTAGCTTCGCGTAACCTTTCAACCTTTTTCCGCAAACCGGAGAAGCTAGTATAAAGACACTTCCTTCTCTACTTTCCACCCGAATTTGATATATTACATGTTGAGTTGCGGACCTCATAGAGCCGCTGTCTTGTTCACCGAAGAAATCATTCCATTGAGTGGGAATTGTACCCACAGTACCGGACAACGTCATTTTTTATTTATTATATTATAATAGAGCAATAAATTAATAATACTTTCTTTATTAACACGTTTTTATTAGCTTCATTTGTCTTCACCATCCAATTTTGCTATTTTCTTTCCTATCAATTAATTAGTCAATATAAGAAAATATATCCAAGCCATATTTACCAACTTTTTTTAAAAATGGTCACGTTTCCGAATCCAGTGACAATACTAAAAAGACCTGGATAGTACTTTAGGAGTACTTTAAGGGTGTTTTTTGTGTTTAAAACTATTTTGCAATTACGACTTCAATTATATTTAAGTAACAAAACATTTATTGATAAACTAATCTGAATAATTTGGCGACACGGCGCGCTGTCCCAGACCGTCGCACACATGTATCTAACCGCATCTAACGGCTGTCCTAGCGGTTCAGACTTAATCAGAAATAATTGAGTACTTAAATATAATTTAATTAATTATATTTTTTTGCTATTTTCTTTTTTAAACTTTACCCTTTAAGTTGCATAGCAGGGTTCGGAGAAAACCTAATGTCAAGACACATTTTCTCTGATTAGCACCCGAAATAGAGGCGTTGCGTGATGAATGGCGGAACGACGCTCTTTGTTTTTCTTACATATTCTTTCTGAGTGGGGATCAAACCCACAAACATCGCGTCTACAGTCACTGTATGAAAATTAATATGTTTCGGCCACAGTGGTGCATTATAGATACCTATATAATAAGTTAAAAAATGAAACATATATAAAAATATTCAAAATACTTAATTCTAGACTTTTTCAGATATATCAAAACTTTCATGGCACATATAAATTAAAGTCTTCTAAAGTTGCTATTATGACGACGACTTTTAGGCATTTGCTTTCATAATAAGTCAAGTATTTAAATCAGACTTTTCATAGTTTTATATAAAAATTTAAAAAAGTATATAAATATATTATTATATAATCCAATTTTATAATATCTTTCCCAAATTTCATATATTGCCAATTAATGCGTATAAAAAATTGTTTTTTTTTTTCAAAATTCCGTTTCGTAAAAACGCTTTTCTTTTTTAAAAAATATTACAAAATATTGGAATTTCCATTAAGCACTCTAACATACATTTTCATGAACCTATAAAATTTAAGCTTAACACCATTTTTGTATGTGGCACATCGCGATATCATAATGTGTGGATGGATCAAAGTGATGTCAATGATCAACAGATATAAAGTATCGTAAAATGTTTAATACTTTAATTACCCATTAAAAAAAATACTGTTTAACGCTTTTTCCCGTATAGAGAGAACGGACATGACATGGTTGTGGGTTCGAATTCTGTTCAAGTAAATTATTTTCATTTATACTGGTAGCATTAATTGCGTGTTTGCGTCTGAATTGACAAGGAAATGAAGTGCTGGTCCAGGAGAATGAGTGCTGTAACACCGAGTTCTCTTTGCAAACTGCTGATAAAGCATCAAGCAGCAAAATCCTGTTATATTCTTTAAGATATTCCCTATAATCTTTTATTAACCCACTATGAAACCCACTTAAGCCTCTACAAACCCATAAGGTTTTATTATATAAGATAACCTATTGACATGTCACTCTATCAACACTGCTTTCAATGTCTCATTTAGACATACTGTGCGTTCTCACTTAACATAGGTGAGACAAAATTTCTTTAAAAGCAGCTAAAAAGTAGTCCCGACGCCTGCGTGGAAAGGAAGTAGCCTAAGTTACTCCTGATTACACCAGCTATCTGCCAGTGAAAGTCCCGTTAAAATCAGACCAGCCGTTCCAGAGATTAGCCGGAACAAACAGACAGAAAAACAAAAAATGTAAAAAATATTATTTTGGTATATATACCACAAGCGATTATTTTAATATTACACACACCCCTATTTCATGTATTTATATAGATAAGAATAATTATCGAACTGTAACTTGAACCCATAACTGTTGTGAATATTCAAACTCCTCCATACTTACTTTTTTTTATATATCTGCAGCGTTTTAATCGATCATATTTAAAATGATAAAGCATATTTTTATCATAAAAGTACGCATGTACTATATAGCTGGTAAATGGTCTTATCTAGACATATCTTACAATCATACAGTCAATATCTATTTATATGTATCTAATAAATCCTATATTATTTAAAATAAATGACATTTTTAGAAAAGGTATGAAAATTTGAACTCAGCCGGATTCAAACCTGCGCCTCTTGGAAACCGTCCAAGCGCTCTAACCGTTAAGGGGGTCGATAATTTTTCGTTATCTAAAGATGCTTTTTAATTCTCTAAGTTTTTAATACCCCATATTGTTATGTTCTTTTTTTTTAAATATCCTAAGACTTCGAAAAATTAAATATCCGAAAGTATTACACGAAATAAGGTATTCGAAGTATGTGACATTGACATTTGTAGACTTGTTGGAAAGTCTTAACCATTCACACTGCATAGTCTATTCAACATAAATATATATATATTCTAAGGCCTGACATTGAATCGAACTGGCAACAGCTGCACTAGAGCTAGTATTAAAATATTCAATACGCTCTCGGGATAAGCCGTATCGGCCATGTCTCGACATGCAGGAAGCATTGTGTCTAGAGATCCTAGATTATAAAAATAAAACAAAAACAAATACACAGAAGTTGTTTAAAGTAACTGGTTTTAAAAATATGGAGGACAGGGATGTACAATCATACTGAATAAATATATTACTAGTTTTTTTTTTAACTTGAACATACAAACTCTAAAGACACTTGATTTGTACCATTTTTTTAATTAGAATTATTTGTTGATTACTCAAAACTAAAGTTAAGTTATATTTAAGTAAGTTTTTTTATGTTTAGGTAAATATATTTTTTAAATACATAGCTTACATGAGGAAATTGGCATATACAAATAAATTACAATAACCAAATATAATCTAATTATATTATCGAACAGCGTGTACGTTATCATTGCTCGAAAGAAATAATGTCTCCATCACGTTTCACTAAAACGTGAATCAGTCTAACATATATGAAACTTCAATTAAAAGTTTATATGAAGTAATTGACAAATAAGTTGTATTAACAAGTGGCTTGGGGTCGTAACGACTTTCATCCGATAGGAGAGAGAAAAGTGTGTATGACTCTAGTCTTATGTGAGAAAGAGATGGAGTTAATGACTTTGACGAATGAAAGGGTCGCGGAATGTCATGCGCAGACCGATACCCACCACGTTGCCGTGACAGCTCTGTTATGCCTACTGTTGAATGAAAATGTACAACCTTTTTTTTAATTTTCTTTTTTTATATCACATTATTTTGTTTAGTGACTCTATATGTAGACGTATTATTTGTTTTCATATTTTTTGAGCGGCAAAATGTAATTTGGGTAAGGTTTTATTATATGCTTTATATGGAAAAGTAAACGTTTGCGTATTATAAAAAATGCACGCGTTAATGCATATTTATGATTTTTTATAAGTGCATATTTTTCTAAAATTATTAATTTCAGGTAAAATATTTTTTTGGTATATTAAAAATTAATAATATAATAAATAAATATGTGTAAATACTGGCCAGCATCTCGACAATCGTTACCGTGGACCGTGTATAATAACGCAGCACAACAATCCAACGATCAGTTTGTCTGTAGTCGCGCGAGAGAACATACGCTTGGATAGAGCGCTCCTCGGGGCAACGATTTCGTTTTTATTTTTTATTTGGCTTCTAGCCGTTGTATGGGTAAGTTTATATTTAAACTTCCTCCTTTAATAATAAATATATAATCAAAATAAGCCGTTAAGCGATATTTAATAATGCCTGTTGTCATAGTAACAAAGAAACGTGCGCGTGTTTTGAAGGGTTCCGCGGTTGCGTACTGAATTATTTCGTAGACATAAACAATACTAATACCCAAGTTAACTCTTTATATTCATTTATAGTTATTTATTAATATTTATACGTGATGTTGTATAAATATTTGAAAAGAAATTGTGGCATGTTTTGTGTAATTTTAAAACAAGTTGTGCGGATGTGGAGGAAGGTAAATTCTTTGTAATAATCTTTTAGAATGTATGAAATGCCATTACTTTTATAATACTGCCATTATTTTCAATATAATTACGCTTTCAATAACTTTATTATTCGTATGGCGTGTCAATTTCGTAAACTAAAATTTGTAGCCAGATCGAACAACAGCTGTAGAGTTTTTCTAGACGCTGCGTCTACTTGCGGATGATGCGTTTAGTTTTATTGATAGGTATTATTGTTATATCAGAGAATATATTCAGATATATTTTCTATGCAAATCGATTAAAAATTCTAGTTTAAGTATATTTATTAAATGAATTATTAAGTATAAAACAATAAATATATTATATTAAT
>JAOYRR010000298.1:0-129674 GCA_038994665.1 Podotricha telesiphe | reverse complement strand
ATATGGCTTACATCTTAATTTCTGTTCGTGTTAATATATATATATATATTAAAATTTATTGCCTGAAAACTGATTATTCCATAAAAATGATATAAGTTTTATCACCAACATTATAATTTTATTTTATTTTTATAATACGCTATGTCAATTTTATTATGTCTGGTTTGGTATTGATAAATAGCCAAAGTAATCTGTAATATTTAGTTATTTTCTTGTAATTGCACTTCGAAATTTAGCACCAAGGCCGCCTTTTAACACGTGATTACGATTTGAGGCCTCACACAACACAATGGCCTCATTGCGAATGCGACCCAACATGAAACGTTCAACCAAAATACGACGTAACCGTCGATCCACTCTATTTTATAATTTCAAATGTTTTTCAGCTATATTTTTATTTGCTGCCTTTCCAACTCGTAGAGCTCTATTGTAGTATGATTTAACTATTTTTCCTTTATTTAGTCATCATTTACTCCCTACAATTAAACCACAAGCATGAATTTGTATAAGGAACTCCCAATTGCGCCATATTTTACAGCGAGAATATTTTGTAGTGGGTTTCTTATCGTACAAACAGAATTATCAATAAATGGTAAATAAATTAGCTTTAATTTTAACCTTCCTTGTTTATCGTATGAGTCATGTTTTGTAATGAACCTCATCGTTGATTTTACAGACACTTGAATACATTTCCCTAATAAAGCAGACTGGCGTGATGTATCAGCGAGAGTTTTTTTCGTTTAAACCTATTTTGTACACGTGATACAATGGCCCAGATCTCGCCCAAATTTCATTAAGGCGGCTTTGTAAAATATTTCTCATAGAGTACATATTTCAATTAATTTATATTGTAAAATTGTTTTTTCTCTTTTAAATTTTTATTTGGTACACTAAAACCGGTGGCCCATTTCAAAACTAAATTTTGATATAGTTAAAAAAAAACATAAGAAAAGTGGAGTACCTACGAAGTGATACAACACAACTCACTTGCCTGTTGCAGTACCTCTATATAGGACTAATGAAACTTTCGATACTCTTTCTTTTTTTCGATATTATTTACAAAACATATACACACACCAGTATTACGACACAAAAACTGTTTCGTCTTGGAATCATCTTCTAAGAATTTCATATTTTATGAGGATACTAGCAAAGCTTTCCAGTAACCGAGATTCGCTACTCGGTACTGACGCACGATATATGATAATGCAACTATTTATAGAACGTAAATTTACGGGTTACGAGGAAACACTCAAGGGCAGAAATAATATTATAAAAAGGCCTATAAATAACCTTATTTTTATTCTGTACTAAGCTTTTGACAGTTCTATCTGTCTAACGTTATTATACAAACTCTTTTTGAATTCCCTAAGCTATTAAAAATATTCAAATATTTATTGCATCTGTACACTAAATATTAATAAATGTTATTATGGAATAAAAACACTTATTTGTATTTAATTTAACAGTCAGTGCTTAATAAGAATTTAATTGCTATATCCATCCACTAAGCATGTTGACTTCCATCAAATCGGATTATTTCATGGCAGAATATTATACAATAAATTTAAAAAAAAAATAACTTCTGAGCTTTATACAAAAAAAATATATATAAAAGTCACATCTAGACTTTTTACAACGCCTTAAAAGAGCGGGAAAAGTGAAATGTACGAATATGTCACCTGCCTGCCTTAGGCATACATTTAACATAATTTATTCATAAACACGCGTTATAACCGCGCCACAAGGTGTACATTGCCGCAATAGACAATCGCCAGGCACACACTTGTCAGCTGTCCGTACCACACAAAACGTGAATGAAATAGTATCATTGGTGTCCACACACATTACTCTCGCCTATACTATAATTTACATACATACGTCTAATCGTCCAACGCAGTTTAATATTGCGAGCGGCTAGTGTGTCCAGCAATTCTAGTTTTAGAATAATAGTTTTTTTTTTTATTTAGGCCTGTTTTCAGATAGGCAGAATGTAGTGAAGTAATATTAGTCTTTTTAATAAATTGTTAGCTTTGTTAGATTTAGCTAATGTAATGAAAGTTAGCACTATTTTGGCTTCTTGCTGCTTGCGTGTCCGGTCTTTGATTTCTGATCGGATTTACCAGGATGGAGGGAGAGAGGTAGCTGATTTTCTGAACATGCAATCACAGATGTGTGTTTTTTTTTAAACTTATCTATGCTCCGTTGACGCGTAACAACGCGTTGCCTTAGCAACGTGTAACTCTATATATATGTATTATTTTATTAAATTATTATAAAAAAGTATACACTTTATTTCGATATAAACTTTAAATATGCCAAATTTTATATTATTCCGTTCGCAGTATTTACGTAAAAAATTTTACCTCCACTTATTAATATATAACTATGGTATTCATTATCAAATAGTAGGTATATTATCATCTGGGCAGAAAGTGGAGAACGGAGAAAATTTATATCTGATTTGAACTTGCACCCTTCAGGGGGATAAGCGATTGTTTCCATGCCAATAAAATAGTTGAACCTATATGGTACTTGTATTATAGAGTTCATAGGGTGAAACGTGTTTCGGACATCATAAAATATGGATGGTCTAAACAAAGGGAAAGTGGAATTTGGTGTAGTATTAATACTGCATATACTACTATATATATGAGTATATATATATGTGTACATTATATAGGTTTTGTTTTTTTTATCTCCGTGCATCTCCAGTTATTTCAGACATTATTTTTAAACATTTTTGTAGACCCAATGCCGCACTATCTCTAACTTACCATGTAGATTTTCTTATTTCATTACTATAAATTATTTAATTATTGTACAATGTTTGTTTTACGCTTAGCTATGTTCAAGGAAAAAGACATATTTAGAAAACGCATATAGCTCTGTTCAAGGAAAACTAACGTATAAAATTTGAACGCAGCGGGTCTTGACCCCGCGCCTCTTGAACCGTTCAAGCGCTCCGACCTCTAAGCCATGCGTTCAACGCGTTCATATTTTTATACGTTTTCTAAATATGTATTTTTCAATTACCTAAGTGTGCGATTAACACTTTAAAAATGTTAAAAAAAATATCTCACTATTCAAGCGAAGGTAGTAGGTTTGAATCTGGGAATTGTTTAATTTTCAAAATTATTATTCTAACAAAACACAGCGCGGCGTTGATTGCCACAAAACTTTCGCTTGACCACGACGACTTGATCTGACGAAAATCTTTTACAGCTTGCTATGGCGTACTCAAGAAGAGCACGGGTTCAATTCCTGTGTACATATACACGTTTTTTTATTTGTTTTATTATCATTAAGTTAAGTGGCGTGGCAGGTGTGTACACTGTATGCTTCGTTCGCATATTTTTTCTACAAGGAGTACAAAGGAGTACAAAGTTTTTCCTTCACGTGTTTATATTATATATATATATATATATATATATATATATATATATATATATATATATATATTTCACGCTCACGGTTTTTGCCGCACAGCAGGGCAGAGAGAAACTAGTGTCAAGACATTCCGTTCAGCACTTTCCGCTCGAATTGGCTCTTTTTTTTAATAATTGAGAATTAGGGAATGTGGCGGAACTCATCGCCGCGCTGTCTTGTCACCAGAGCGGCGAAAATGAAAATAATTTTAATATTCCCCCGAGTGGGAATCGAACTCAAAGTCAAACACTGTTATAATAATAACAATACAGTCACACGTTGAAATATATAATAATAAAGACAAATAAGGAACAATTTAATTATTGATTCAAGTTTCATAGAACTCATGTATTTAAGTAGTAACAAAGTAGGTAGTGAAATCCAGTGTAATGCGGCGAGGTGAGCGCACAAAGCTTATTGTCTATATAACATATTGTCGACTCGAAAACTCGTGATTCTTGAAACACGAAGCGTTAGAGGCCATCGTGGCTTAGTGAGACAGCGTTTGACTTTAAGCGCGATTGGCTGCGGGTTCGATTCCCACTCGGTGAAATAATTATATTTAAATTATTTTCCTTGCTCCGGTTCTGGTACCTAAGACATTGGGCCAAGGCCTCGGACGGAAAGTGGATAACGGAGTGTCTTGACGCTAGGTTATCTCTGAAAAACCTGCTATGCGAGAAAAAAGCGGAAAGCTGAAAAAAAACTTGTTTAAGGATAGAAAAGCGAAATGCGAAATTTTCAATTGTTTTCCATATTAATTTGTAAGTTATTAAATACATTAAAATTAATATTACAGAGGCTACTATGTGTTCGACATACACTTATGTATATCACTTTAAACAAATTATATTTAATTTAATTTGTTTTCATCTCGCCGTTATGTTATGATATATATATATATATATATATATATATATATATATATATATATATATCATTCATTGTCAATATGTACATAATTGTGTTGCAACATTTGTAGTGTTATTCACACACTGCTCGCTGCGTTCAAATTTTATTTAACATACATTTGATACTATAGCTGCTTTTTAAAGTATGCATAGATAAGTAAATTTGCATGAAAATTTCAACATAAAAATCCACATATATTAGTTTGCTCGGGATAGCAAATGGAAAAGAATCTGAGTCATTTTCAATATGCTTTTCAAGATTTCACATTGATTATTTCTTTTTATCTTGAGGCCATCGTGGCGCGGACAGCATCTAGCTGCAAACATTGTTGGTAGTGGGCTCGATTCCCACTTGGAGAAATGTTTATATATAAATTAATGTCATTTCTCTGCTCTGGTAAGACTAAGCGCGGTGTTGATTTTGGACATGCAATGACGATTTCTCGAAATCGGACAGAAAGTAAAAACGGAGTGCCTCGATACTAGTTTCTCTCTGACTACCCTGAACAATAAATATAACTGTTTTTTTTTAAAGACCTAAATAAGAGGGACAGAGGGACCAAATAGTTGTAGTGGTTTAGAACATAAAAATAAAAACTCATTCTTTATAATATTTTTACCGTTATTCCCACACTAATGATAAAAAAATTCTTTATAGAAAACGATTCAAAATTTGATCGTTAAAGTGGGACTCAACCGCCACTTGATAACCGTCCGTATATATTATTAAGATATATTTATTTGTGAATGGGAACTGAACCTGCGACTATTGCTGTTACACTAAGTGCTCCAATGCCTAACATTATTTTACCATTGCAGGTAAACCAATATAATTGTTTTGTTTTGTTCCCGACATTGCGATTCAATATCGATGAAGTGTGACGATGATGTCATACTTATAATGAATATAATAAAGGAATTAAAATATAGATATATAATATATTATAATTCCTTTATTATCAAAAAGACGGTTGTTGAACTTGTTAGGTACAAACTAAACGACGTTTAAATATTTGTAAAATAATAAGAACTTTGGTTTACGGGATTATTACAAATTTTAAATAAACCTATATTAACCAGATTTATTGCGTATATTTTGGTACTCAAAAATACTTTTTAGAAAACCCGAGACATTGTGTGTTGAGTGGCGGAACTCAACGACGCACTATGTCTTGTACCAGAGCAATTTTTTTTTTTACATATAATCGAAAATGTAACTGATCGCCGTCTGTACATGGAAGATTTATGAGAAAAAATATTATTATCAATATAATAGAACCCAAAACAGTTACTTTTATTTCCTTTTCTGTTTGTCTGTGCGTTTATTCACGCTTATCTAAGAAACGGCCGAACCGATTTAAATGCAGTGTACAGTATTTTCGTAAAACTCCCTTAACATTTAGTGTTCATTTTATTTCAAAAGTTAAAACCACAAAAATTTAAGCAACGTTTGTAATTTAAGTGAGAACGAGTTAAGTCTTGTAGTCGACGCAGGCGAAACCGCGAGCGGGTCGCTAGTAGTTTAAATATAATCATTCCTCCGAACGGGGATCAAACGCACAACCAATCGCGCTTGCAGTCAGACGCTATCACTGCGTCACTATAGTTTCTTTTATATAGAAGATTTCCCAATTTACTATAGAGATACAGATAGACGCAACTGCATACATAAAAATTGATTGCACACTATTGATAAGTAATCTAAAGCCGAGTCACGTTATAACGACTGATCGTGGCCAGGAGGCCAAACGGTAACCTTCTTACTGACTTTAAATATTGGCTCTCTCTCATTTAGAGAGCTCTCATTTTGTATGACTACTTAAAAATTGTTTTGTGATATTTTAAAGTGTTATTGACATACTTTGGAGTGCGAAAATATGTTTTTTAATAAGATTTTCGGTACAACAATCTTCTATAGTATAATAAAACAGAATGTCTGTACGCGTACATCTTCGAAATTACTGTACTGAGTGGATTTGAATTTAAAATAAATTGTTGTATTGCCTAGGCAGGACTTAGGCTATAAATGATTTTGTAAGTTAGAATCATGATACACTAGCTATAGGATATAAGTAAATATAAGATATAAGTTATAAGTATAAGCTATAAGATATAAGTAAATTGCGCCTTCACAAAGTTTGTTCAGCATGAGGGGTATTTTGATGGAAGCAGGAAGGAAGTTGTGGGCAGCTACTAGTTCCTAATAATGTAAATGTCAAGATAATAACATGGTTTGATATAACGATAATTTGAGACCATCGTAGCATGGTGTGGCAGCGTCAGTCGTCAAAAAAAAACGTAGTGGTTGTAGGTTTGATCCCCACTCGGAGTCGTGATTACATTTAAACTATTTTCATTTACCCGCTTTGGTTAAGACCAAACCCGCAATATTTTTGTAGGTGTAAGGTGAATCCGTTCTTAGTTGTCCTTGATAATCTTAGGGTCATACCGGCTTTATGTTCGAGATTTAAACTCTTTTTAAAAGGTTATATCAAATAAAAACCTTTCAAATTATAAATTACACAAAAATGTTAGGTCTAATGATTGTTGTAAAAAAACACAATAGTCAAATAATGCATTAGGTATTATACAAAGTTAATTAATTATCACACTAATTTTAGTTCTGCATCACTTCTGATATAGGATAAATCTTCTATATAAAAAAATCACGATTTTGATATAGGATAAATCAGACGTTACTTCCGATTCAAATATTTTATCATGTTATGTAGCTGTATATAAGAACTTGACACTTTTACCTGAATTACAACAAAACTAATTAATATTTTCTTTTCAGAGCGTCAACAAACATTAGTATTAGTGTTAGAGAAGTGTGAGGCGCTCTCAAAGAGCGTTCCGAACACGCGGAACCACAATGACGGCTGGCCCACGGCGCTGGTGCAGGCCGAGCCTGAGGCACCGGCCGTCGGCCGTTGGGGGGCGGAGTGGCCGAGTTGACTCAACTCGGATCACGACACGGCGACCTCCAATGACCTGACCAAACCACTGCCGCCCCCGCGCTGGGCGCACTCTCAGGAACCGCTTCATCTAACGTCGGAAAAACATGAGGACTTCGTGACTCGGGCCGAGTCGATCCTGCGAAAACTCATCGTAGAAAATAACTATGACTCTATCAGCAATTTCATCTCGCTATTCGACACTTGGGAAAAGAAAAAAGTGCCATTGAACGCTATGTTTGAAGACTATGCTCCGCCGATTAGAAGGAAAAAACATACATGCGTTGGCTTAGGAATGGAGTTAGTCCAAAAGTGGAGAACTCTGAACAAAGAGTATCCTGGACTAGAAACGGCTATGGCTTTACTATCGTGTGAGGAAGCAGTAGTGGACGTCCGGGACTATGTGATGATGGGTGAAGGACCAGCATCAGTGGAATATGCGGAAAAAGAACATGTGCTAATAGGCATCCAAGTTGTGATAGACGGACGACCAGGAATTATGCTAGCTGACCCTGGATACCATGTTTCTAGAATAATCACCGTGATGGCCGATCGTGCCTATCCGCATACTAGTGAGTATGAGAACAA
Organism: Podotricha telesiphe; assembly: GCA_038994665.1. Lineage (NCBI taxonomy): Eukaryota > Metazoa > Arthropoda > Insecta > Lepidoptera > Nymphalidae > Podotricha > Podotricha telesiphe. Next base: position 121,789 of record JAOYRR010000298.1, on the reverse strand, counting down.
AATAATATTAAAAAAAAACTATGTTTAACGTTATCTGTATATAGATCGTTAGACTGATATTATATTTCAATTTCTGAGTCTGAGTAATCGCGATGGCCCACATATCCCACTTGTAGAATATTAAACCTGGGTTTTCGGTTTTATGAGTTTTCGGGTTTTCGGAGAGAAATTCTAAAACAGGCTAAAATGTAAAATGGAGTAACATTACTACATTACCGTCGTGGTGAAGAGAGACAGCTTCTGGGTGTAATCGCGATGGCTGTGGGATTCGACGATCGATCCCAATAGGAGAAACGAAAATATTTAAATTATCTTCATTTCGCTGGTCTATAAAGACACTCGAAAACTATTAGAGAGTCTAGAAGTTAAGTTTAATTTACAGGTTGGTTCACAAAATCTGAGGAGCATCACTGTACGAAGGAGTACGAGTACAGTTTCAGTCCCAACAACAGTAATTACGTGGAGTGGCACGAGCGCGTCACGCGTGACCTGAACGGGAAGTACCAGACCTCCCTCATATACGCGGCGCAGCCTTACCTCGACAGTATACAGGTCACAGAAAAACGAAATTTGGTGTATAATTTCAGGTAAGCTATTAATTTCTTATCGATAAATGTTTATGGTTGCAATATTTCATTGCAGCTTCCCTCCCGGTTTTGCCCGTACAGAACCAATCGCGTTTCGTTACGATGGCCTTGAATATTTATGTCAGTGTCATATATTGAAAATCTGTACAGTCAATAAAACTTTGTATTTTGGCGATTTTAACAAATTTTAAATGAAATTATTTTAGATGGACTAAGAGTGCGAAACGACGGGTTTTCTAAAATGTATTTTTATATTCCAATATACGCAAATCCGATTAAAATAGATTAACTGATAACGTGAACTAGTACTGCAAATATTTCATATAGTATGCAATTGAATATATAATCAAAAACAGATGAAAACTGAAAATAAATAAATTGATATTTGTAGATATTTTGATTTCACACTTTTTCCTGCATAGCAGGGTATTCAGAAAGAAAGAGACGAGAGAGTCAAGAGACATACAGTTGAGTGGCGGAACTCGAACTGTCTGTCATCAGAGCGGAGAAGTGAAAATAAACCATTCCCCCGAGTGGAAATCGAACCCCCGACCGATAACATTTGCAGTCACACGCTGTCACACAGCGCTATTATGGCCTGCATTTACATTTCAGCTTAAAAAGACGTAAAGTACAATAAAATCATAAAACCCAAAATAAGTAAGTATTCAATAAAATAAAGATTTTATTTCTACAATACCGTAGGTTTTAGACAGGTTTTCTATTCTAACACAGGAGTCTCCTGGCACGAGACCCCAAAGGCAATCTCATCGCAGGCATGTACTTCCCCATCGGTCTTCCCAGCAAGGATTCCTCATTCACCATATTCTCAGGCTTGGGAACGGAAAAGAGGCGAACAAAGTACAAATTCAGTGCCTTCACAGAACCTGATAATGTTAGTGTTTTAGTTGCTACTTTATGTATTTTATTTTTTATTATTTCCTTATATAAGTTTAAAGCATGTTTTAACTGAAGCTAGTTTAAGGGAACGATGGGGCTGACATTTCTGTATTATTACATAAAAAGACCCTAAATAAAATTAACTAAAAAAAAAAAACTTCATCTACGTCCTCAGTTGTCCAAATTTGGACGGGAGCCGATTAGATATCGTGGCTTGTTATTTTAGTTGACAAATGTTGTGAAATGTCTTGTCATTCATCATAATAGCCTCGTCTCATGGACGTTCTATCATATTTAAGTCAAGATAACGCCGACAGGACATATACAATTTTTCTTATATAAATGAACAATTTACGAATTTAGTAATAATTTTAAAGTGGGTCGATTTACGAAAGAAATATTTAATTCAATTATAGAAATATTATTTTTAAGCACACACTAAAGAAATTTCAAAGTAGATATAATATAAGGAACTCAATAAGCTTCAAGAGAAAACTTAGGAGTTATGTTATATTAAGACCATTTAAGTTGAATTTTAAAGAGAATTTAGTACCTTTCGTTCATTAGTTTGTTAGTTCTTTAATTATGGCGGTTCAAACGTTCATATTTACGCCCAAACCTGAAAGACGTCATCAAATATTTTACTAAACTCCACACTTTTCCCGCATACCAGAGTAGTCAAAGAGTGCCTAATGTCACAATACACGGCGTTCTCCACTTTCCGCTCGAACCGAAGACATTGCGCGTTGAGTCGGAACCGAACGCCTCGTTTTTACTTATCTCTAGAGCGAAGAAATAGACACTTACTAGACTAAATAAATATTATTATTACATACTATAAAAAAAAAACAAAACAAGGCTAAAAACAAAATTAAACATCTAATTAACGAGCTTGTTTTATTTTAAAATCATTTTTTACAAGATAATTCAATTTACAATACTCTGCACCTTACCTTCAGCTGGTTTACTTAGTGATGTAGCACGCTATCTTTATCAGTATGATAATAGAAACGAAAACAAACAGGCTGTCATTGCCTAACAAGTGGCTGGTGACTTTAGTCACTAGCGTAGGACTGACTGACTGGTTTGACTTTTTTTCAACTTCAAGTTCTGTGCGTGTAAAGTAACTATGTGCCTTCCCATTTTAGAGAAATTGTATTAGATGGTAAAACCAACCACTATATTTAACTACATATGTAAAATGAATAAACACTCTGACCGCTGAGCACGTTCTACATCCATATACGTCGAAATTCTTATACGCTTATATATGTTGTTAGCATCTCTGTAGAGAGATTTTTACAATTTTTTGCTACCCAATGATTATTCTACAGACAATCGTGAGAGAAAATATTTAATAATAAATAGAATAAGAGAATGCTATTTATTATTAAATATTTTTTACATTTTTTAAAGTGTTATTCGCACACCGCCCCCCCCCCCCCTGTCACCCCCGCCTCTTGAAAACCGGCTTAGCGGTCAGAGGGTCAGTTCAAATTTTTGTACGTTTTCTAAATATGTTATCGATTTCCTAAGCGTGAAAAACATTTTTAAAATAATGTTTAAAATAAATAGTTACTGATATAAATATTTAGTTTATTTACGGTTACTAGTCAACTATAACAATCATTCAATATTATGACTTTTTCAAAAGACTTTTGTAGGTGAAATTCTAAAAAAAAAACAAATATAGGAAACAAACTTTAAAACTCAACCTTTGACAGTCCACAGATTTACATTTTAAATTAGCTTAAACCTATTTATAATGACGGGTCATTATAGCAAACCATTGCCTTGTATTCAGTGCTTTTTCCGAACAGATACTTGTAGGTAATTTTCACATGAATTTTTAACTAAGTTTTGGTAAACTGCGGATGTTTGTTTTGCTTTTTAATATTTGATTTCGCTTCTGCATGCTTTTTATTTATTAAAAAAAGGCCCTTCACGCTTTTCCTCGCATAGCACGGTAGTTACAGAGACCCTCCGTTCTCCACTTTTCATCTGAAATCGGAACATTTTGTGTCGAGTGGTGGAACTCGTTATCTTAGAGTGGAGTAATGACAATAATATAAACATAATCACTCTTCCGTATGGGAATCAAACCCACAACCAATCACGTTTAGCCAGACGCTGTTCCACTGCGCCATGATGGTCTTTTTGTTTATTGTTTAACTTTATAGAATTAATAGGTATATAGTATAATACTGACTATTATAGTTAAAGGTCGTGAGATCAAATTCTATATCTAAAGATTTTAAATTTAGATTATCCTGTCTAACTATAAGCCTATACTCGCCAACTACAGTACATATTTCGTGACGCCGCTTGTCATCAAGACAGGTAACGAAAATATTTTGTATGACATTTAATAGTAGTAGGTACAGTATTGTATGAAATATATATAGACTTTTTCCAGTCATATGCGCCTTGGATGCGCCATAATTAAAGAACTGAGCTGAAATTGTCATAAATTTTGTTGTATAAGTAAAGTTCATAAAAATAACTGCGTAGAAATAAGCTTATAGAAGACTTGTTTAACAAAAATATATAATTTCACAGATAGATCCCACAGTGCGAGAAGAAATAGAAAGATGCAGTGAACAACTAAGATACAAGAAACGTGCACTTCTAGGAATCATTGTTAAACTTGCGAAAATTCTAAACAACTACGCGTTTATCAAACAAATGTTGGACATCAACGATCACATATGCCGAATGTCTTTATGACAAGAAAGTATGACGCAAAATGGCGTCAACAAGATGGCTGAAAAGGCGTAAGATGGCAACTTAGTTTTATATTATTTAAATTTAACTTTTTTATTGATTTGACATGTACTTATTATGAATTTTAGGGTGATGGGTTTTTATTGTGATCTATTCTATCTATATATTGTCACTTCATTTACCTTTGCTTTTATTTATTTAGTAAATTGGGTTTTTTGACAAATTATTATACTTATAATGATTTAAAGAGAAACTGTGTTTTATTTGTTCCCACATACAAGTAAAGAATGTTTTATTTATTTTATTCCATTACTATTACACCTTTTAATTTCTAATAGCAGCCACACTTTCCTTGTGTAGTATATAGTTATGCAGCGGAACCCCACACCGCAGTTCGATCTAATTACATTTAGGCATTGTATAAAAATTTGAACGTCGCGGGACTCGAACCCGCGCCTCTTGGACGCCAAGCGCTATGACTGCTAAGTCATACGTTTAGAGCGGGTTCAAGTCCCGGAGCAAAATGCTGCACTTTAAGCAACTCTTGACACTAGGTAGACACTAGGTTCCTCTATACGGGAAAAAGCGTGAAGCTGGGTATAAAAATAAAACGCATAATCCGCTACTAAGAGTTTAATCACCACACGAACAAGAATTGTTTTCTTTACACTAACACCAATATTACTTCTAAAAATATCCTCCTATAATTATTATGTATGTATTATGACATTTCATCTATAACTTACAAAAAACAAGAATTAAATCTATATTTGACAGATTTGATAGAACGAGATAGCGAACCTTTCGACTAATCAGAACAGCTATAAGTTGTCCCTTTTTCACTTCTTTTTAGACTGTACTCGATTGATCTGTATCAATCCGTGTCAAGAAAGAAGCGACTATAGCACATTATATAATTGTCTCGCTCACACTTGGCTCACTTTACCTTAGTCAGTCAATTACTCAATCTGATCATATTTTAAAAGTGTTATAAGCCTATAAAGGAATAATTATACTCCTTTAAAGTATGTGAGATATGATACTATGAACTCTATCTAATACTATCTTACATTTAATAGGTAGTAATAATAAAGCGTGATGTGTATTCGGGTGCATCGCAACAGATTTCAGTCCAAATGAAAAAAAAAACAATTAGAATAACGTCATGCAAAAAGAAAAAAGTACACGTCAGTTACAATTAATATGAACTGTTATTAAATCGATTCTTTTACATGTTATTTAAGGTCATAACCAAATGAAAAAAAATTATGTCTCTAAGAGTGAATGTAAATTTAATTCCATTTAAACTAGACAGATTTCTTAATATAATCCTAAAAAATTCAAACAAGTATTCAATTACTTTGATATTACAGATCTACGCTAGAATTAAAATGAAGATACCACAGATAAGATAAAAAAACACAAATCAATTTGGACTGATTACTAGATAACGACAGCTAATAGTATAACATAAACAAAAAAACTAAAATCAAATATTTTATTACAGGAATGGGCGATTCGTTCGTCCAGCGCCCTCATTTTGTGCCTACAGATTACTATAGTCTATTTACTTACATGACGCAAGAGTATCGCCTACTTATTATAAAAACTTACATTACTTACGATAAACAGAATGGATTTTTGAAAAAAATAAACGAAAAACAAAAACAATATGCTCACTAGCGCCTTAAACTAGGGCTCTATTTGAAAAGAAGTAAAACAATTTGTAAAATATTGCACCCAGTAATTGTTCACAAGCAATTCGGGACGCCGGTGAAGTAAAGCGGGCCGGGCCGATTGTGATTTAAAAAAAAAAAAAAAAGAAACTGTACGTACCTTTTAAAATACTAATATAAGTAAAGAACAAATCATACTAAAGCAAATTAAGAAACTAAATAGTCCATCCATTCTGCAATTTGTAAAGGCTCAAAGGGCTTAAACATACCCGTTATAATTACATTACAATACAAATATCACATGGAAAATAAATAAAAAAAACCACACACAAAAACTGATTTAATAAGAGAATTTTCTAGAACAAAAAGACTTCAAACGCAATAATCATGTCTCCATGCGATATTAATTAGGTCTAAGACATACTTCATTTACCGCTAATTTCTAATCAATTTACATACAATGTTGACATTACAACGAATACTTTTTTTTATTGTTTCGTATTACATATGACACATGCAACAGATTATACATCTTTTAATGACGACATTTTTTTTATAATATTATAATATAAAAAGAGCTTAAGTTGATTGAAGCTGATGCTTTAAAATAAATAATTGTTAATTTTTTGATAGACTAAATACATCATGGGTCGAAACTGTTACACAATCAACATTTTGAGGGTTTTTTAAAGAAATTAAAAAAAAAATTAACATCCACAACAATCAAGTATCGAACAAGATCGTTCATAGATATAATAATAGTAATAAAGGGCTATTGTTGAAAATAATAATAAACGATCACGAAACGGGCAAGTTGTCAGCGATATCGACTAGTAAGTAATAAACAGAGGGGTAGCTGCAAAAAGATATACCACATAAATTATTTAAAACTCAAAGAGTAGTTATCGCCAAAGGCAATTTCTATTAAAAAAAAAAAAAAATACGAATTATATGTCGATTTTTCGATAATTTCAAAGAAGAGGAGAACGCTTTCTATATTGTATTGACGTCACATTAATTATAATAATGATCATTAACTCGTTACCATTAATTTGCGGCAATTATTAAGTTTTTGAAGTATTATTCAATTCACATGTACGTGAACAAATAATTAAAATTGCTACGTCCTCCTATTAGAAAATACATACAAAAAAAAAACAGCAGCTTCAATTACACTTATAGATATATAATTAGTAACCGATACATTTAATCGTGATCGTAAAAGTAGTCGTTATCGCATTATTGAATTCATATTAAAAGTTAGCATTTTTATGTTGGTATTAAAATCGTTGCGATTGGGAAATGTTTAAAAATGGCGCAAAGCAGAGACGTTATTACCACCGTGTGTTTAGTTGGTGTGGGCGTTGGTGTGGGTGTTGGTGTTGGTGTGCGTGGGCGAGTGTCGGTGACGGTGCCTGTGCCGGCGCTGCGGGTGCGCGCCGCCGTACACCTCGCGCACGCTGGAGCTAGAGACAAACGAGACATTTATGTTACAAACGGCTGTGTTCAAAACGAGACCCAACATACCATCGAAACTGACATTTTTGAGACTAAATTGCAAATTCATTTTAGTTTTATCTTATTAAAATAACAATAGAAAAGGTAAATTGTTGTTAATATAAAAAATGCACAGTAACTTCTTAATTTGTGTAAAGTTATTTGATAAAGACTTTTATAACAATTTACAATAAAGTTTCAAAAGCGGTCATTCGACAGCTCTGGCAAGTTTCGTGCTAACTGACAGATCTAAAATGACAAATGACAGTTGACTATGTTCCAGAAGGTTGTTTTACTATCCAAGAGATATATGCAGATAAAATTTAATTTTAAAATACTCATTAAAGTTAGTTTCAAGTGTAACAAAAAAAATATTTTACAATTGAGTTTATCGCATGAAAACCGCCATTTGTAATTCTATATTTAATTTAATTTGGATATATATAATATTTATAGCGTAGACATTACATTCAAAACGCTAATTTTATTTGTTTCAAACGTCATTCAGAAATAAACATATTAAAATCAGTAAAACACTTTAAAATCATAATTTTGAATGTAAAAAAAAACATTATATGCACAATATTTATAAATAAATAGACACAGTCGAAGATTAAAGTTTTGTGTTTGAAAAATGTCGAAATTTTGCATCAATTTATACAGTGGCTGATACGACAATATGAAGTTAACAAGTAACTATGATTTATAATAACTGTCACCACAATCCAAGTATGAATATAATTAGGTAAGGTATATATATTATAAGAGATATGTATTTGAATATGTAATTACTTATGTAATTGAATATTTATCATTTATTTAAATGTATTTAAATTCTAACAGGTAATATATAAATAAATATCTGAATGTGGTGGGATTTGAACCAGCACATTTCAGTCATACAAATAGAACATCACCAACCTTCTATATACGATTGACACAATGTTATGCCAATGTTAATAGTGAACTTGTGTTAGTAACTCAAGTTGAATAGTCTGTAATTCGAGTTCCATCAATAATCGCATACACAAAGGTTATATATTTATATATTTCAGGGAGTCCTTTTTATGGTTACAATGTGCATATAAAAAATTCGCCACACTCAGTTATGATATGGCATTGTATAGCTATTTAGTAGTATTTCCCGAGTTGGCCCATACAAACGTTAGCATCTCAGTAAGAAGATTGTTACGAAGGTGTGCTTTATGTAAATTACTTTAAAGAAAGTTTGACAACACATGTATGTAGACAAAACTTATTTAAACATTAATAAGAAACAAAATATTCATGCGAAATTTAAATAAGTGTTAGTAATCTTAGGGATATAAAAAAAAAATCTGCATTTGTTAAAAAAAACATAAGAGTTACAACATTGAGATTATGTTAAATATCGGATAAATAAAAAAAAAGGACGTTATTATATTTTTTTAAATACGACTCGACAATAAACTCCGTTTTCCGCTTTTCGCCCGAAATCGAGACATTGCTTGTTGACCAGCGGAGCTCAACGCTTTGCTTTATTAAGTCTTAAGTACCAGAGTGAAAAAAAATTTCACTCATCATATATAATGTCTCGATTTTGGACGTTAAGTGGCGAACGGAGTGCCTTGACACTAGGTTCTCTCTGAGTAAGCGGGAAAAAGCGTGAAGCTGACGAAAAAGAATAATCTATAGGATAGACACAACGTTATGTCAACATTAGTATAGACAGGTCCATTAGTGTAAGTAACTCGAGTAGAATACTCTTGTAAGAACGAGCACTATCACAAAGTGCACTTATATGCCAAATAATATATATACTAAATGAAACTCTTACGTCACTGAGTGACTGACAGACAACGTACAGGCGAAACTAATGGGCGTAGAAAGAAATGAAATTTGACACGTACTTAGGGTGCTAAAAGAGGATAGAGAGTAGTAGCATTAGAATAGGATTATTCTGAATCCCTACAGGAACGGGAATAGTCCACACAAACGACGAAGTTACGGGCTACAACCAGTCATTAATTTATAATTGTTAGAAAAGTTCAAACAAGAGTGTGCTTTTTGCTTTCAATACATTTTTTTTTTTATTTAATTTGTTTGCGACATTTCAATATACTCGTGAAGATAAAATAAAAAGAAAACAAAATTAAATTAATTAATTAATTATTGTGAAGAAAAATAAATACATGCTCTCAATAACAGAAGTCTTTTTTAATAAAATTTTCAGAACGAATAAACATGTAAAGAAAGTTTACAATTTCTCACGAGGACGCCCAGAGAATTATTACAATTACACAATTATTTAAACAGTGATTTTTGTTTCTTTTAGTTTTCTTCTTTTTTTATAGCAGTTTTATACATGCAATGTCATCAAACATGGCTTATATAATGATTATTCTCTTATCTTCACGTCATCGTGCATAATGATATTCCATCATAGAGAGATATCTTAGTGAAAAATATGATTTTAATTTTGAACACTTCCTTTACCATCCCATTTTTCTCTCCAAGTTATTACTTAGATGAAGTTATTACAATAACTTCGTCCATAGAGTTTTTAAAATCCCCGAATGAGATTCAAATTCACATTCGGTCAGCGCGTCATGAGCAAAGTCACCGTCATGTCCCGTTAATGTAAATATGTAAATATTTTGAAAACATAAAAAAGAAACTATGAAGCGTGCATGCTGAGAAACAAACAAACTAAACAATCACAAACTAGCTATATAATATATACAAAGCGATAAATAAATATTTTACATATAAATTACGATATCATTAGTAGTGACGCCGTCTCCAATATCTGGAACTGGAAATCATGGAATATTAAAAAAAACTATATTCACTGCTTCATATTATCTGTATAAAATTATAAATAAAAAAACACACTTGTCAAAATCGATATGACAGATAATAGACATATTTGTTGGCAATGTACAGATAAAAAATGATTTTGATTACTATCATAAAGCATACAATTTTTTGTTGTATTGAACGTTTTATTTGTGTGCAACTTATGTTTCTTAATGATTTTACAGTAAAATTTTATTGTTTGTTTATTTTTTTATTTAGTTTCTTTTTTTTAAATAATTCTAGTTTTTTAAAACAAAGGCCCCATTATAATTCCACATGGAAATTTATAAGTATTTACACTATGTCAATGTTTAAACGATTAGACATTCATAATAAGTAATTAATCCATTTCTAATAAATAAAGGGCAAATAGCAAAACATCATTAAATTCATCACACGATCGAGAAGAGAATAACATATAACATTAAAGTGTTCATTATTTAAGTGTTAATTAAACACTTAGGAAATTGAAAAACATATTTTTAGAAAGCGTATAAAATTTGAACGCAGCAGAATCCGAACCCGAGCTTCTTGGAAACCGTCCAAGCGCCCAGACCGCTAAGCCATGCGTTCAAATAATAATAGAATAACATGTCAAAGATAACATTGATACACGTGAAAGGAAGTATTGAAATAGAAGAATGCCGTGGCACAGATTAAATTATACCTAGGTAGTAGAGTTGAACAAGTACAAGTACGATACGGGAATGATGTGATGTGATTACCGTGATATCACGTTAATAACACCGTTTCACAGCTTGTTATCATTATTAGACACGTGAAGTGTAATAGTGTGAATAATGACGCTAGCCATTAAACAAATATAAAGTTATATATATAAAGTTAGTATTTTTAAATGTGTGAATAGGGTTAGCAAAGGGAACTGACGTGATAATGCGTGAATACCATAATTAAAGAGCGGCAAAATGACACTCATAATTATTTAACATGTGAATGAAATGAAATCGCGCGATTGGCGTGATGTACTCACGAGGGCAAGGCGAGCGGGCTGGCGGCGGTGCGCAAGGGGCGACGCGGCTGCACCCGCCCGCGGCGCTCCGGGCTGCAAGACACACCGCCTACTAACTACTGGGCTACTGGTACTTGTGTACACAAGATTCGGGAGGGTTCGCTTGTATGTACATAATACTTGGGCTATTAGCAAAATGGCACTATTACTAATACTAATGGGTAGATGGTATTGTTTCATTTATATTTAAATCGATATCGATGCAAATTTTAATATAATAACATCGATTTAATCGATTAACAAAACCATTTTTAATTGGTATGGCTTTTTTACGGGATCTATTGAAATCGATTTTTTCGTTATTACTTTGTTCCTATAAATTCCAAAGGATGAAGAATTTAAAAAACCGAATATGTTGTTACCGCCAAACTAAACTAATTGTTTCAAAAAACTATAAATATATTTTTTAAATACATAAATCTTTTCTAATCATTTATAAAATCGCTAATATGTTAAAATCGCTGTTAAATTTAATTTTCTATATTTTTTATTAATTCAGTTAATCTGTATTTTTCAAATATATGTTTTACACTAATCATACTCGAACTTACCTAATTTCTTTACAAACAGTAGCAATCATTGCATACATTAACTGGTCAAAGCAAATACATATACAGTAATACCCCGCTTTACGCGAGGGATACGTTCCAAAAAAAATCGCGTTTACTGAAATTCGCGTATAACGAGGTTTATGATTTAACATAGTTAAAAATTATTACAAAAAAAAATACAAATCATTTTAATCAATCACTTTAATTCTAGGAACACTTTATGCAATACATACATACTCTTATTAGCGGGGATCCTGCGACCATAGAGAAGTTGATGACTACATTGTATTTATACACACTCTTTCGCGTAATTCGAGGCATTTGAGCGCGAAATTTGCATCCGCGTTATAGTGAAACCGCGTACAACGTGGTCGCGTAAAGCGGGGTATTACTGTATTGAAATGCCATAGACAAAAAAATATATATCATAAATAAAAATTTTAATTATTTGCCGGTAAAATAACTTAGTATGTGTAAAATAAAAAAAAAGCATAAATACAAGAAACAAACCATTTACCCATAATAATAAGATAACACTAGCAATATAAACTAAATAATAGCAATATGGATCATGCCAAAGAATACAAAGATATTATACAACATTTCAATTTGAAAAATAAAAAAAAAATTCAAGTATATTTATAAATTAATATTTGTCTTTTTTTTAAGTTTTAAAATAACTAAATATATATTTTCAAACTCATAAATACTGAAAATTCTTTATTGTACTAGCAAGTTGTAATATATATATATATATATATATTATATAAAACAAACTAATATTACATGCATTTTTTTGAAAAAGCTCTAGATAAGAAAAGAATTGCTTAAAATTAACTAATTATATAATTTGTACTTTTAATGTTTAAATAATATAAATTAAAGAAAGAGTAGATTCAAAAAAAAAGAAAGACAAATTTACAGATGATAAAATAAGACGTCAAATAAAATAATAAAAAAATGTATTTGACATCTAATAATTCTATATACAATTATATATTTATACCTGTATATAATATATTAAGTATACTTAATCAATTTGATATTATATCTGAAGATATATCCCAACATACATCTCAACATACAATCCGTGTCATACTAGTGAATGGGGCACCAAGTACCAGTGTACCATAACTCACCTGGCAGTGGCCGCAGCGGGTGCGGGGAGCAAAGCGAGGCGCGGCGTGTGGTGCGCAATGGCGGCGCGCGCACGACGGTTGCTACCCGCGCGCTCTTGGAACTCCCTGGAATTGTATTATCATAGTTTTGATGAGATTCAATAAGTATCACTTTTGGATTTATATACACAAATAAATAAAACTGGAGTGTCTGTTATATATGTTATATGAAAACAAGCAGGTTTTTACTAAATGCATATGTATGTACCACACGGTACATAATCCAAAAATGATATGTTTTACAATTTTTGTCTGTCTGTCTGTTTGTTCTGGCTAAACTATGGTACGGCTGGGCCGATTTTGGGGAAACTTGTGCTGACACTGGACGAAGTCGCGGGCACAAATAGTAAAATATATAGAAATTCCAAAATAGACAATAGCGATATCTATTGATGTCTTGCACCTCATATATATTACAAAAACTTTATGAAATGTTAATTATAAAGGAGTGTTTTTTTTATGATGTCTCAAGGGAGAAGGACCTGGCAACCTGAAATACAATGAATTCTAGTTCACGAGTCGAAGTCTCCATTAAAATTAATTAATTGGTTCCTTTGTTAGCTTGTAAGTTATAAATATATAATTGAGGAGAAATAAGTTATAATTATTATAATATTTAAACATCTTAAAGCTTTTAAGATCTTGAATGTGCATAAGAATAATTAATACTAAAATACACACAATAAACAAAATAACTGTATAATGATTATTACGACACACAAATGATTAAAATTTTAGATCAAATTGTGGACATCATACATGTAAGTTATAATTACATATGTATATAAACCGTCTTGCATTACAAACTAACTGACTGACAAACAACAGACAACCAAAGAAAGCTGAAATTAGGCATGTAGATTCCTTTTTTAAGTTTTAGAAAGCACTAAGAGAGGAAAGAAGCGACACACCATTCAAAACTCTTTTGATTTCTTTTTTTTTTAAACAAAAACTACTATTAATAAAAATAATAATGGTATGGCACGTCATAATTCGACGCCAAAGAAGTCGCGGGCGACACGGGATTAAAATATAAAACAAAATTAGCTAATACATTACTTAAATATATTTTTAGAAAACATAAAAATTTGAACACGCGCCTCTTGGAAATCGTACAAGCTCTCTGACCTCTAAGACATGCTCCAGCTACGTCGAAACTCTTACCTGCTTATTACAACTTATTTTTGTTGTTAGTATCTCTGTAGAGAGATTTTTACAAAATTTCTTCTATTATTATCATTTGACACGCACATATGACAAAGCATTTTTTTTTAAGTGTTATAAAGTGTCATTCACACACTTAGGGTAATTGAAAAACATATTTTGAGAAACCATATAAAAAAATTGAGTGTGTGAATAACACTATAAAAAACTAAAAGATAATACAGTACTCTCCAACTTAACTGATAATTTAAGACGATTGATTATAAAAGAACATTTTATTTTAAAAATTATTTTGAAATTGGACTATTTTCAAGAGGCGTGCGTTCGAATCCCGGTAAACAAAAACGTTTCCTAAAACCTTTAAAGATGTTAAAAATATAAGAACGATTTCAACAAGAATTATATACATCAATATATATATTGTTTTGATTGAATTGAATTGAAAAAAAAAAAAGAACCAAAACTAAATACTTAATAAACTATAAATACTGCATACTTGTCAAAATCATCAGCTTCTTCTTCTTCCAGGTTGATAAACTCCTGCTTTTCCTCTGCGTCTCCAGAATACACGTTCTGCTCCCGTTCGATGAGATGCGCGCGCTCCCCGATGTGATGCCCTTGTTAGTTTTAACACACTTTTAATTGAATGTTTTTGATATATTCATACAAACTCAACAATTCGGACCCAATTCATGACGTGCCACTTGCACCAAAATTTGCGGCGACGAGTGGCCGGAACTGATGACAATGACAATTTAAGAGTACGAACCTGATATATTTTTTACCTTTTTCCAGGTCAAGCACGATACAGAGGTAACAATTTGCATGTTTAATGTATAAAAATGTATAACTAGGGCACTTTACAAAATTGACATACAACGTAGAAGTGTAAGACAAACATACGGCGTTTCCTAATTATTTAATGTTCTAATCAATTTTGGTGAAAACCATTCACTTACTGCGGCAATCTACACTCTTTCTCAATATAACCTAGCCTATAGCTTAAACTCAAAGTACAAAAACTTCTGGCAAAGAAAATTGGTGTGATCGCATCACATAAAATAGGTAAAGTAGGCCAAATACAATTTTTAAAATCTCCCATTCGCTTCGTATTAGTCAAATGTTTGTGTACCGGGCTATTGATAGATACTCGTACAATGAAACCTCCTCTGTTTGTGACAGAAAAAAAAACTGGCCGTCCACGTAGTGGTCGTACGAAAAAGGCGATCAAAGCATTAAGGGAGAGACTTCGTAGAAATACTGTCCGAGAAGAAAAGATCTTATCTCTGGAGATGAAGATAGCACCCTATAACCATGTCGAGTATTTTAAAAGATGACTTAGGCCTTGTAGCCGATAAGGGACGCACTAATCATTGTTTTAACTCATAATTAAAAAAAGAATAAGAGTGGTAACAATGCGCAAAGGATCACGGAAACATTTTGTTTACAGATTAAAAGAAAATTGTTACAATTGATCAATATTTTAACAAACAATATAACCATATTTACGTTGAAGGCTCTAAAGAAGCTTCCCAACTAGTCAACAGAGTACAACGTGGGCATTTTCGGCTTCAGTGATGGTTAGGTGGGGTGTCAGCTATGAAGAAGTGAATGACCTATAATTTTGTGATGAAAGATATCAAAACATGGGTATAGTGTATCAAGACACCATTCTCGAGTGGGAATCGAACCCACAGCCATCGCGTATATAGTGAGACGCTGTCTCACTGTGCCACAACAGCCTCAACATGGGTTTCAAACGTTTTATAATTAGGCTGAAGCTTTAAATCCATACTGCACAATATATACATGCTCAAATCCTTCATATTACTCAAGTAGAATAAACTATAATCACCTATGGACATTTTCTTCACGCCAGTGCGGGAGTCTTGCAAAGTTTTGCGGGTCTCTTTGACTCCGTTTGGGCCGATTTTAGTGCTACTTGTTGAGCTGTATACCTGAAAATTTATATTACACTAACTTATTTTCGGCTTCACGCTTTTTACACCTTGGCTCGGTGGGCGGAGAAAAACTAGTGACAAGACACTCCGTTCGCCGCTTTCGACCCGTATTCGAGACATTACGTGTTCGAGTCTTTTCACCAGACGATTATAATTAAAAATATCAAACCAATTAACATTAAAAATAGAAAATCTTACAAGGAATAACTAAATACTAACTGACAATGCATAAACTAAACAATTTAAAAATTAAGAGAAAACACTGGCAAGACAATAAATACTAAGTGCTCTTTTATTTTTCATAAACAATATTGTATGAACACAGTCTTTAAGTAAAGTTTTTATCGCTCAGGATTTTTGGCACATAGCAGGGTAGAGAGAATCTAGTGTCAGATTACTCCAATCTCCACTTTTCGCTCTAATTTACAGACATTGCGTGTTGAGTGAGGGGAACTCGACGCCGTGCTTTGCCTTGTCATGAGCGCAGAAATGAATTCAAATATAATCATTCCCAACCAAAATCGAACCCACACAACCACCACATATGCAGTAGAAACTGTCACACTGCACAATGATGGCCTCAAAATAAAGTTAGTCATATTTAAAGATATATGGCTTAAAAATTTATTAATATTTGTTCTAACTACAACAATCTATATATAAAAATGTAATAGACCTAATGAGATAATAGAAATAGTGTGCTTACATTTTAATTATATGATAAATTTTAATAAAAAATAATAAGATATATGGTACAAACCTGTGGATTTCCATGAAGTCCACTGGACATAACAACAGTGCTACTTGAGAAAGAGCTGCCAGCACTCATGTGTCCATCTGAGAGGTCAGCTGAAAATTATACACATATAGTATTAATCAATAAAAGACAACACCAACATTACACATAACTTTTTACAGTATTTAGCATTACTCTCTATATATTTACTTTAAACATACATATATTAACACCAAAATGAATTAGTTATCAAAGATAGACATAAGTATTATGATCTAAACTTTTGCATTGCAAGTTGAGTGGTGAAACTTCACTTTGTCTTACCAAAGTACAGAATAAAATACTTTATTTCACACTGTGTCAAATAATTTTAATTTCTATCCATCTCTTTCTGGTCATTGTGGCACAGTTTCTAAGTAAACACTATTTAATGTGGGTTCAATTCCCAATACAGGAATGATTATATTAAAAAAACATTTTTATTCCTCCACATTCAAAGTCTGTATCACGAGGAGAAAGTGAAGATTGGAATGTGATTACACTGGGTTCTCTCTGACTACTGCTATGCGGTAAAAAGGCTGAAACTGATTAATTTTTCGTTCCCCAGTCTGTTACACAGCACCACTGTTGACTTTAATCGTCATGTGATTTATATTGCAAGTAAATCTATACTAAGCATTAAATAAAAGTTTTTGGCTTACTTTTTAATGTTAAGTATAAAGAATTATTGAAACATAAAAATACTAGTAATGTTTTTCACCTGGACAAGAATTCTTAGACAAATATTCACCCACCCACAAGAAAATATGATAGCAACTGCCAACTGTGTGTGTCATCCATCTTTAGATAGGAACCATAAATTAAAGCTTTTGTCTATCACAAATATGTAACATACTAAATATTTGACAGTAATATTAATAAAAAAATATTTATTAGAAATGAATTATATTAATTATAATTTATTAAAGTTGATTACATATCTTATGAATTCGAGGAATTACACATTGTCAAATGTGTACTACAATTCTAATGGATTTCACAATTTATATATACAAATAGTAAAAAAACAGTATTATTATTATTTAGAATATTTTTAAACTGCTACAAATATTAAAAACAATTCGCGTTTTACAACAGCTATAAAAGATTAAACTACATTTTTTTTAAATGAACTATTTTTCACAGTACAGTAGTCCGTGGTCACAGGTAGACTGAGTCTACCTGTGACCTGATGTGTAGTGTTATAATCGTTGGGTTCTAAAATGTAATTTCGAATACTAATACGCGATTAATCCGGTTAAAAATAGTTTCATTTCAAAATTTATAACAATCGCGAAAATCAAAGAACTTATAAAGTACATATGTTTTTAAAATATATTTATTTCTTAACCATGTCTGCATTAAAATAAAATACCTGTAAACAGTCTGTTAAGAGAAGGCATTGGAGGCATGTAGGGCATAAGGGAGTTGCTGCGGCGGGAGCCCATGATCGCCAGTGGATTTTCGCCCAACATGCCAAATGGATCCGCGAAAAACGAGTTCATCATATTGTTCATTTGTCGCATGTGCCTCATATGGGATCTGTCACAAAAATTATCATTTTACTAAAAAGTACATCTTTTAACGGCATCGTACTATTGTATTTGTTGTAATAATATAGAAATTAGTGGTAGCGTATGTTACTTTCAATCGTTAAAAAAAAACTTATTGAGAAATTGGTGGTGTTTTAAATCTTTTCACATACCACCCTGACATTTAGTTATGTTTGTGCTTTTCCTTTCAGATATTATTAAATATATTAATATCGCTTACTTTCAATTTAAATAAAGTAATGATTAAAAGTAAAAGAATAAGTTCAACGTAAGCCAAATAGCTAAATTATAAATTATTACCCAAAGAACGGATCGTCCTCCACGTCGGCCATCAAAGATCCAAACAGAGACATTTTTATATTAGTTTCTTCCTTTTACAATTGTAGTTTACGTAAGTTAATGAAAAATTACAAGGAATTAACTAGAGGTGAAATTTCTATACAATAGAACGTGCTTGGTTTCCTCGTGAAAACGATCGTTAAGAAAAATCGAAATCTCTAGTAGGTATATCAATCTTCCAATCCGGATTCTAAACAACTTGACAACTATTGTCTATTGCAATACAGATTAAAAAAGGGCATAAAAACTACATACAAAGTTACAATTTAAAAACATTGTAATAAATTAATAACAGTATATTATACTAATAAATTTTGATATATTAAATATCAGGAACAAACTAATCTAATATATACTTATATACAATATACGGCACTAAGTTATGATGAATTATTATGGAAGCTAATTATAAAGCAAGCAAAGAGTTATATTAAGTGGATTACATGTAAATAAGAAATAATGTTACAAAACACATTTATTTATTTTATTCAAATACAATATGAACATATACTATTATTTATTACAACACAAACAAAGAATTTTTAAAATTTATTGCGATATCGATATTTAGCAGAAGGCGGGGCTCTATCAGATCCATGAAACGACCAAGCGGCGGACGTTGGATACGACGTAAATGTCATGTCTTGTAAACCGTTTCTACATTTACGATTAATAATTGGATCCTGAAAACATAATGTAATGTTACAATAAAATACTGATCAGATTTGAAAAAAATAATAATATTATATATCTATGACGCACCGTTTCATTGACAGGCTTTGTGTTTGGTGCATCACCAATCTGCTCCATTACTTGACCAGTCTTATAATTTACATGGTCTTGTATAGGATTATTTATTGCATTATCGCCACCGATTTTTTCAATAGGAATTTGCATAGGAGGATTTGTATTTATTTGCGACGCACGTAATCTTCCATCTGAATTCGTTTCCCTACTTCTTGCTACATCTTTGACATTCTGTTGTGTGTATGACGAAGAACCTTTATATTGATTGTACATCTGCTGCAATTGATTTCTGCTTGGTGTTTGACCAATCGGTCTGTTAGCCATCAACGAAGTTTTACTTACAGTTGATTTTACGTTACTATACTTTAAGGTACCACCACTATTATGTTTCATTGTAGACTGTGGGGACAAAGTTTGCGGAAGGGAAGGTACAGGTGTGTAATAATTATTAGCAGGTAGCATTTTAACTGGTTGCCCAAGAGTGTTATACCCGTTGTGTTGATTTTTCGTTGTATCGACCGGATATATTGGCTCGTTCGCATTTT
Source organism: Podotricha telesiphe (assembly GCA_038994665.1). Lineage (NCBI taxonomy): Eukaryota > Metazoa > Arthropoda > Insecta > Lepidoptera > Nymphalidae > Podotricha > Podotricha telesiphe. The sequence goes on along the minus strand of JAOYRR010000298.1, from coordinate 101,724 downwards.
GTCCACTATTGGGAAACCTATTCGCTGTCTGGTCATAAGCTAATTCATTATTTTCACTAACTGTTGGCAAAGGCTGGATTGGCTGAACTTGATTGACAGGATCAATATTTGTGTTATCAACGGTCTCTCGTTGATATTGCATAGGCTGTTGTTGGCTAGAATATATTTGATGATTTGTTTCACCAAGTCCTGAACTATTCATATTAGGCATTGATATTTGTTGATTGCAAGGCATATTTCTGTTAACGAACTGATTCGCCAAATTTGGTTCGCTAAGTTTAGCAGAATTTTCAGAGTGTGCTGCTTTAAAGGGTGGATTGCTTTCTGTTTGTGGTTGTTGCAAATTATTATTGTAAGTGTTATTATCGTTTTTACGATTATTATTCATTATTTCATATATCGACTGCATAGCAGCTTGTTTTTGATTTGCTGGATTCATCTGAATTGCAATTGACATAGGATCGAAACCTAAATCATTTTTCATTACACCTGGGAACATTTCGTTAAACTTGGCAATACCCTGGGCATGTTGTCCATAAGAATTCTGATTATTATTAATTGGAGTAAATGGCTGAGCATTTGGCACATTCTGCTGACAAGTATTAGCTGTTAAATTTTGGTGATTCATAAATTGGTTTGTTGGGTTAGACTGTTCCATATTATAATTTTGCATCATAGGAGCTGATGTTACATCATCAACATTTCGTGAATATTGAGGGACATTAGATACTAAGGGCTTAGATACTTGACCGTCCTGATGTGCAGTATTTCCATTATTATTCCCTTGTAACATATTCATTATTTGTGGCCCCACTCCACCAAAATGATTCATTTGAGAATTATTGAAGGGCACTGCGTTTTGCCCATTATAGTTAGAAATTTTATACTGCTGTGCACCAGAACCCTGTACACCTTCCCCCCACCCACTATTCAAATCCATGTTTTTCATCGGCGGAGTATTCATAATGGTATTAGCCGGTGTTATACTTTTTAAATCATCGTATACTTCGTTAACAGTAGGTTTCATAAGATTGTCGCTTAAATAGTTATATGTTTCTGAGTAAAGTTTAGGTGCGTTGTAGCCGCCCATACATGGAAAGTGCGTATTGTTAGAACTGCTATTTGCCATATTATGACTGCATTCAGAATAATTAGGCCTATAGCCGCTACAAGCTTGGAAATTATTCCCTACCGCTGATGGCATTTGCCTGTTATTTTCAAATATTTTTCCCATACAGCCACTAGAAAAATAAAAAATACTTTAATCTTTCATTTATACATAAAATGTTAACTGATCATTCACATGGAACATATATGAAAGAAAATATTATTGCGGGGGCATTTATAATAGAATCCAAAACAATGATTACTAATTTTATTTCCTGTTTGTCTGTTTATCTGTTTGTCTGTTTGCTTGTGCACGCTAATCTCAGAAATGGCTTAACCAATTTAAATGTAATTTTGAATATTGTATTGTAGTAACAACTAAGTGATAACGCGGGCGGGCGTAAAAAGGAAATAGTTTAGTCATGAAGTCTACGCAGGGGAAGCCGCGAGCGGGTCGTTAGTATATAATATAATCTTTGGGTATTCATATTGAGAATGTAAAATGTGTAAAAAAAACATATTATTATAGTTTGTGTGTAATTTTTGTACTTGTTCTGTGGGATACGAACATAAAAGCATGTGCTCTATTGAAATCAAAAATGTGAATAAATAAATATGTTTTTACGTATATCTAAAAAAAATTAATGATTAAAATACAAAATGAAAAATATAATTGTTACAACAATATTTTAAAAGGAATCGTGTCCCGATGTTCCCAAATATTAGACCATCAAGCCAATTAAATTATATACATAAAACTATAAAAGTTTTAAATACAAGACAATTATAATATAGAAAAAGATATATAAATATTTAAAAAAAATTACCAATCTGCACTTTTCAACTGGCTTATTACACTTCCTAATTCAGTTAATATTTTTTGCCTGTCTAGAGCCATACTTCTATTAATTTAACTTTAAAAAGCCTAAATTCTATAGAATTACAAATAATTTTCTAAGTTACACGAGACATTCAGATTTGAAAATGAAAATATGAATGTAACATTTAAAAAAAAACGTAACGTGCCAGTATAATTTTTGCCGCTAATTATTAACGGATTAAGAATAGTACACACATTATTGAAATCTATAGAAAAAAAAATATTATTAAAGGATTACAGAAACATTACTGTTAAAGTAATGTGTAATAATAATGTCATGACTTTAAACATTATAGTTAATAATATAAAAAAAATAAAACTTGTAAACAAATGTAAAAATGTTTTATTTGCCAATATAAATAAACAAAGCAAAAAACGCCTAATGATGTTCTTAAAGTAGAATTTATGATTATTGCTTAGGCTTTTGTAATTATGTTCTTAAACATTACTAAAACGAAAGATTGTACATTTGTACAAGTATCCGAACTTGTTATTGAGTAGGGTACAAATTCCATGGCTTGTCATTCCAATTGTATTATGCTATTTCATTTCAAGTTGGCTGTTGGACTGTGAGCTAGTAACTACGTTAGTTGCCCTGGCGATCGTGCAATTTTTATCGTTTATGTTACCCTAGATAATATTATACAAATCAAAATTAATTATATTTGTGCTGAATTCAAGACGAGTGTAAGAACTAAGTAAAAGGAAGTAGTTTAGAAAGAACATTGTATCGCAGTGGTCTACGCAGCTTGACACAGATTGATTGAGGTAATTATAAAATACGAAAATGCCTAGAAAAGTTTACGTAGTCGGTGTGGGTATGACGAAATTTGTCAAACCAAATAGTGGAAAAGATTATCCAGATCTAGGCAAGGAAGCGGTCGTGGACGCGCTCGCTGACGCTCGTATTAGATACGATGATGTACAACAAGCTGTTTGCGGCTACGTCTTCGGTGACTCTACGTGTGGACAGCGAGTATTGTACCAGGTCGGCATGACCGGTATACCCATATACAATGTAAACAATAACTGTTCCACAGGTTCAAATGCTCTTTTCCTCGCAAAACAGCTCATTGAAGGTGGTATCTCTGATGTAATACTCGCTGTCGGGTTTGAGAAAATGGCGCCAGGTGCTCTCGGTGGTGGTGCGTACTCAGATAGAACAAACCCAATGGATAGGCATACTCTTAAAATGGCAGATATCGTGGAACTCACTGGAGCTCCGATGACAGCGCAATATTTTGGTAATGCTGGTATGGAACATATGAAAAAGTATGGAACAACTGAGACTCATTTAGCTAAGATTGCTGCTAAAAATCACCGGCATGGTTCGAAAAACCCTAGAGCGCAAACTGGCAGAGAATACACTGTTGAAGAGGTCTTGAATTCTCGTAAAGTCTATGGACCTCTTACAAAGTTAGAGTGTTGTCCAACCAGTGATGGTGCTGCTGCTGCAGTGCTCATGTCAGAGGAGGCTGTAATCAAGTATGGATTGCAGCACAAGGCAGTTGAGATTATTGGAATGGAAATGGCAACTGATACTCCTGCTGTTTTCGAAGAAAACAGTATGATTAAAATTGTAGGGGCTGACATGACTACATTAGCGGCTAAGAAAATATATCAAAAGACTGGAATATCTCCAAAGCAGGTTGATGTTGTAGAGTTACATGACTGTTTTGCCTCTAATGAATTGATAACATATGAGGGTCTTCAGTTATGTGGAGAAGGTGAAGCCGGAAAGTTTGTAGATGCAGGTGATAATACTTATGGCGGACAGGTTGTAGTAAACCCAAGTGGTGGCTTAATAGCTAAGGGGCATCCGTTAGGAGCGACTGGTCTCGCTCAATGTGCAGAACTAGTGTGGCAACTGCGTGGGGAAGCAGGAGAAAGACAGGTTTGTTATGTATTCTAAATGTGGTAGCAGGAAGCCATTTACTGTTACAACTTTACAGACAAGAAGAGCTTGTGTCATAAACATATTGTAATTCAGCACGCACAAGCCGATTTCTATAGCAACCCTCTCTCCTTCTTCATATACTTTTGGACTTTACAGATTACATTTTGGGCTTTTACAGTAATATATATTAATGTAAAAGCCCTATCTGCGGTAAATGTTAAGATTATCAAGTAAAACTTAAAGTTAAATGGTAAAAAGTTTGAACTGTTTCTAACCGTTTACCGCACCGTTTTTTCTTCTCCCACAAGTAAAACCCAAGGTTAACTGAGTAATGAGTTGGAAGTGCACAATGATCAAAGAACAATTCAAACATTTACCATTAGAGTTGTTACCAAAAAATTATTAGAAAATTTAGGATTTATAACAAAAACTTTGATAGAGTAAAACGTAGGGATTTTACATTACAAGTTAATGTATATATATGACATATTTATTATTATTCTTTAAAACAAAATCAAATTACGCCAAAGATGCAAGTACAAGTCAAATGCAAGTCTTCTAATGGCGCAATAAAAATGTACACGAATGAACATATGGTATGTAGCTAATTTAATCTCCATTTAGCGATTTATTATATGTTGTTTCCTCCGTCTACTTAATCAAGCTTGGTGTTTTATTCACTCTCAGCGAGTTTTGGCACTAGGTTCACTTTTGCAATATATATGTGAGAGATACCAAAGCCAATAATAATTCATAAACTTTTATTTATATTTGCATGATTTTTAAACCAGTTTACACCATAACTAACAAGTTATAAAATTTGCTACATATTTTCAATGCTTTTACAATACAAGTTTAAAATAACTGTTAAGCTAATTGAATATGTTTTCACAGGTACCCCGCGCTCGTATAGCCCTACAACACAACTTGGGTCTCGGTGGTGCAGTCGTCATAGCCATGTATCGCAAAGGATTCACAAATGCTGCCCCCAACCAGGTTGCCGCCATCACTGACAACCCAGAAAACTTCAAAGTGTATAAATACATGAAAATACTCGAGGAGGCTATGCAAAGTGATGAAGACAAGCTTATTGACAAAGTTAGAGGTATATACGGGTTCAAAGTCAGGAATGGACCCAACGGTGACGAGGGATATTGGGTGATCAACGCTAAGGAAGGAAATGGCCATGTCCACTACAACGGTAAAGACAAATGTGACGTCACTTTCACGATAAACGACGAGGACGTGGCGGATTTGATCTCTGGAAAATTAAATCCTCAAAAGGCATTCTTCCAAGGGAAAATAAAAATACAAGGCAACATGGGGCTCGCGATGAAGCTGACAGACTTACAAAAAAACGCCGCCAGCAAAATCGACTCTTTACGCTCGAAATTATAAATTTATTAAAATTTAATTAGTCTATGGGATATGGATGGGTCTGGGCATTTATATAACGTCACAATTAAATCAGTTTTAAGTGTCAATGTCATTTTACAGTGCAATAAGTTATACCTTTTTTTAAATATATTTTGATTTTGTTAATTAATCATTCCATTATGTATATTGCACTATAATAACAATTATTATTATTATTATTATCGATATTGTTGATTAGATATTTTTATATATTAAATATTTTTTTTACTAAATAGTGTTTGTTTTTGTTTTTATTATTCTTCATAATTAGTACTTAAGACGACTTTTAATACTCAATGTATATAACCCTGAGCTATAATATCAGTGTTTTTTTTCTGCTCACATTTAAACATTGCATACTGGAAATTAAGGTCACGCGAAACGAAATCAAAAATAAAATGTTTTAGCAATGATCATTCTTGGTTTCATTATCACATAACATAATTAACTTTAAATCAGGTATAATCTGTAGCTTTTTTGTTTTTTAACCGACTTAAGAAAAGAGGGAGTTTCTTCTCATTTCGACTTTCTTTTTTTAGTGTGTTATCGCATAACTTTTTACGGGTGTACCAATTTTAATGATTTTTCATCTCGAGTGATATAAATTAATCAAATTTCATTAAAATCTGAGCAGTAATTGTTGAGTTATTTATAGTAATATCCACTTTCTTAGTTGCGTGGTGACCGCATACGTATTATATTTAATTAAAAATAAGTTAATTAAAATTCATAGGTACAAGAATATGTTAAGACGGTTTTATTTCTTGCAATTGTTTTCAAAATAAATGGTTATTGGTTTAAACGAGCTAAAATTGTTTAAAATGGATACGTAGAACCAGCAACCATCGCCTCTTCTATATAACAATTACACGACGACCACAACTCTGAGCAAAACTTTACAGTTTAAAAATATCATTCAATCAAATAAAAACATATTTTCTTAATTTCCATTTATGTCATTAATTTATTATGTTTACATATGCGGTCCGTAAGTTCAAATATATGAATATTTAGTTTCAAATCGTATTTGTAATAGTGATGCATCACTTTTCGGTACCTAATGTATGGTTGATACCGAAACCTGTTTAGTTACTTAGATACTAGCGATCCGGTCGCAGCTTCGCTTGTGTAAAATACACGACATGCCCGGGTTCCCACTTAATTCAAAACCTCTGCTTAAATGTATAATTTAAATATGTATAACTTTTTTATTTATAAACTGATTGAAATGAAATAAGCACTCAATATGAAGGGGATCTTGTCACAATACAATAGTCAAAACTGCATTCATATAGTCTGTTAAGCCATATCTGAAATTAGCGTGCACTAACGCACAGACAAACAGAAAAGAAAATTCATTATTTTCAGTTTTATTATATTTATAAGTGAGTCCAATAATATTTTTATTCATATACCTTCCATTTACAGACAGCGATCAGTTGTATTTTTATTATATCCATAGATTAAATTGACGTGTGTTAAATTTATGTTGCATTTAATTAACGTTGAATCGTTAAGAACTTTTAACGTAAATATAAAATAAGTTAAACATGTAATTATTGTGCAGTGTTTTTTTTCTAGCTAGTTCCGTCTTTAGCGTAAGAGGGGTCCTGTTCAGGGCCCTCGATTTCAAGGGGCCCCAAATGGCCTGTTAACAACTACGGACAATGTAATCTCTTAATTTTTGTTTTATATTCGCATGTGCTCACGACCCCTGATTTATCCTAAGACAGTGCTATTGGTTATTTAACACCTTGTACTGTCACCAATGACTGCTGAAAACCGCTGACTATAATTTGAATGTGGATTGTAATCTCATTTAGGGAAATACTTTATATTATAATATTTTCAATTACGTCATCTGGTGGAAAAAATACAAGGTTGAGTTGAGAAATAATTAAAAAAGTTATACATAGAATATTTTTACGAAAAAATAATTTATTTGGGTGAAAAAAATAAGAAAAATACAATTTTAGTCTGTGTGTTTGTCTGTTTATCTATTTGAATGCGCGTCTTTGTAGTTACTGGACATTTTTAACATTTTTTATTTTTAATATGTTATTCACACACTTGGGAAATAGAAAAACATATATTTCGAAAACGTATTTGAACACAGCTGGATTTGAACGCGCGCCTCTTGAAAACCGTTCAAGCGCTCTGACCGCTATGCGAGCCATGCGTTCTACTACGAAACTTTTTTTGTTAGGAAGCTATTAAGCATGGGAAGGACTTAGGGTATAATTGATTTCGGACGGACACTGATGTAGAATCCTAATGGGCCAGCTAAACTATACAAAATAAAGCAATGAAACATTGACAAAAGCGCGATGAACATTATGCGTTATATCAGACATTTCAACATTAAAGATTTGGAGCAACTGATGGACCATAATAGTCTAGCTAAACTAGAAGAAATAAATAAGTGCTGAATTACTAGAAGTTGTTTAGTGTGGTGGGCAGTTTTTTTTAACAAATAAAAATCTGTTTTGTGTTTATATTATGTTATAATAAATATCTTGTTAAGTTTCTAACATTATACGTTGTCTAAAAAAAATAATTACACTTAGTATTAAAGAGTCTTTCGTAATTAAACTACTACTGTTGTAATTTTTGTAGTCCTTAGTGAAATCATTTTCTCCATGGCCAAAAACCAAAATGATATATCATATCTGATATCATTGCCTTACTTAATAGTCTTAGATACTCTTATCATTTACATTACGTGAAGGAAAAATGTTAAGCGTTTGTTAAAGAAAATATGTGTTCAAAGGAATATGAAGGATATCCTCAATATGTATATGGAGAAGATATGTAAAAAGACAATTATATAAAAATACGTTAGAAATCATAATAAATAACAAAAATCAACATTGCACACACTATTTTTAGTAATAAATTTTCAATTTCGTAAACACGGGATTCGAATCCGCGCCTCTTGGAATCCGTCCAATTTACTAAGTGTGTGATTAACACTTTGAAAAAATTACACAAATTAATAGGTACGACGTATCAACGGAGCTAATATCTTATCAAAACTAAAAACAAGTCAAACAGTTTTGAAATCTCTCTTTGGCATTGTGTATCCAATGTGTTTGCAAAGTCCTCTGTTACAAATGAAAGTGATGCAAAAGGACTTGCTGCACGCCATAACAGTCCATATATTTGCAATAGAAAGTGTTTGTTTCATATATATATATATATTGATAGGTAATATAAAGAGAATGTAGTCATTCTAATTTCCATTTTCTGGTGTTTTTTTTATCGGTTGCATTGGCAAATATCTAATCTATATAAATATACAAAATTGGAGTGTTTGTTGTGTAATATTAAAATAACCGCTTCATACTAAATGTATATAAGGTATATATAGTAAAATTTTTTTTTTTATATTTTTCTTGGCTAATATCTGGGACGGGACCGATATTGACGTGACGTATACATGGTATATATACCAAAATATATATTTTTACAATTTTGTGTCTGTCTATCTGTGTGTTTGTTTCGGATAATATCTGGAACGGCTGGCCCTATTTTGACGGAACTTTCACTGATAGATAGCTGATGTATTAAGGAGAAACTTAGAAAACTTTTATTTTAGAATTCCACATTGGCAAAGTTGCGGGCGCAGCAAATTTTATTACATAAAAGCTCCTTCGCGCAGTATTTGAACCCACCTCCCAACTATGACCATAAGGCACACACGTACCAACTCCACTCTCCACGCATTTTCCCCCTATTTAGCAAACTAAAATCAACGGAAAGGTAACTTTAAATCATCAAATATATTACAATTACAATGGACATATAATATTCTTAATATATTTTTGTAGATCTACTGTAATGACGTAATTTATTCTTCAATAAGCAAATAAGGAAGGAAGATCGATCTGGAAAAGGCTTACGGTCTTTCCGACTGGGTTTCATAACTTTACATTAAATTATTATTGTTTATTAATTTCGCGGTGCAACTAAGCTCATTAGCTAGCACTAAGGTATCTATGAAATGTACTAAGCAGTATAAATCGTTACCAAAAAAGTTGTAATTATGCAATCAATGTAAATTTTAATTAAAATTATTTATGAGATTTTACTTACTTTATTGATTTACTGTACTGTAGCCATTATATGTATTAACTTCATTCAGCTTGCATTCACAAAAAAAATCCTTTTTTTTTTAATAACATTTATAATGTAAAACTCACAAGTTAATTTATTTCTTAGCTGTCACTTATATTAAAAAAAATAATGTCAAAAATTTATAAAAGTTGTGGTTTCGATTTCCATTTGGAGGGATGATTATATTTAAAATGTTTTCATTTGTCTGTCCTGGTGACAAGAAAAAGAGTTGAGTTACGCCTCTCAATATGTAAGAGTGGAGAGCCGAGTGTTTTGACACTAGGTTCTCTCTGTCTACCATGTTATGGGGAAAAAACGTTGAGCTGAGAAAAACTGTAATTTCAATATATTTTATATAATGATTTGATGTAAAAAACTATACAGAATCCCCATCATTGTAGAAAAAATATACCAGGATTAATACGCCTTCCTCCTAAATCGTCGTACGTAATCAATTAATTGGCGACACAGCCATGTGGCCTGTTGGAAGATGTGTAACGGCTTCTTCAATTCCAAGTTTGAAGAATTTATTCGTAATATAGTCGTTTAACTTAAGGTCAAAGAACTTGAATATAAATTTAATAAAAAATATTGATTAAATATTGAGCTATTTGTTTTCTTTTGCATAAAAGTGAGATGGAACCTAGTGTTACACTTACGGCACTCTGTTCTCCATTTTCCGCTTAAAATCGAGGCATTTTGTGTTGAATCGCGCAACTTAACGCCGCATTTTGCCTCACTAGAGCAGAGACATTTAAATAATCATTCCACGGACTGGTAATCGAACCCACAACCAATCCCGTTTACAGTAAGATGCTCTTCCACTGCGCTATGATGGCATCAAACATTTATATACACGGATTATATCGGAAACACAGAACGAAATTGTAATAAATATATTATGTGCATTTTATATGGAGGTCATAAGTCTGACAAAGATAGCTGGGTATCGTGCATTTATTTGCTATTTGAAATGCTCTTGAATCTTGATATATTATACTGTTTTTTGTTATGAATTATCTTTCAGTAGGTACGTTGAAGTTGTTGTTTTTCCTGTTTATAATTTATTCTGATTCTTTTCCCCACATAGCAGAGAGATTCTAGTGTCAAGACACTCCGTTCTCCAGCATCCGCCCGAATGCGAGGCTTTGCGTGTTGAGTTTTCCGGAGCTAAGAAATGATGTATTGATTACATTTAAGATATTTAACTTAAATATAATTAATACTAGTGGTAATCGAACCCACTATTGTACCTTGAACGGTTTTCAAGAGGGGCGGGTTGAAATCCCGCTGCGTACAAATTTTTATACGTTTTCTAAGTATATGTTTTTCAATTTCCTAAGTGTGCGATTAACACTTTAAAAAATGTAAAAAAAATATATTTATTGTACCTTTCAAAATAAATGTAAAATATCAAACCAATCTTTGTATTTTTATATGAAAATTAACTATTGCTTATTTTCTAGTGTTTTCTTAAACATTTATGTTTCTTATTTATTATTTGTATAAATTACAGTTGAAATTGAATCGATTACTAAAAGTTAGCTCCACCTTATATTGCTTATCATTATTTCTATCCATATTCTGATTTCCCTCACAATAACCTTCTTATATGATTTGCGGCAAACACATTTGTAATATTTCGTATAACCTTCAATGAAGTTCTTGAACTCGCAATTATGTAGCCATAAAGGTGTCAAAAGTTATATTTTTATGCTAAAAGAATATGAAAGAATCGTAGCGCAGGTAGGAAGTGTTTAAATACCTATACACATGGTGGTCGCGGGTTCAAATTCAAGTAAATGAAATTATCTCAGAAGAAACTTCATAACCATGTCTGTGCCCATCGCGTGGGACGAGGCTTGGTGCAGTGCCTGGGACTTGTGACATAAGGGGACACTTAAAGTGGAAAGATTTTTCTTAAGTAATATTAGCCTAATGGTTGTTTATGCGCACCTTATAAGGATAAGCTTATAGGTTATAAGGATAGGCAAAAAAATATTTCTTAAAACAAGTTATATTATTATAAGAGCATCTATATCTATCAATCCATCTAAGCATACAATAAAAATGTAACTGATAGTTGTCTGTAAACGGTATATATAGGAAAAAAGTATTTATTGGAGCCTTTAGCAATGATTTTTAATTTTATTTCTTTTTTTGTCAGTGTGTTTGTGCACACAGTGCTAATCTCAGAAACGGCTTAACCAATTTAAATGCAGTTTTGACTATTGTATTTGAGTAAACATCCCTTAACATTCAGTATTTATTTTATTCCAATCAGTGAATAAATAAAAAATTAAAATAATTTAAATTATAAATTGACGCAGTTTGTAGTTTAAGTAAGAACGCGGGCGGACGAAAAAACTAAATAGTTTGGTCGTGTAGTGTACGCAGGCAGAGCCGCAGGCGGGTCGCTAGTAGATAATAAAATCCCTCAACATGAAAAGCCAATAAAAATATTTTTGTTTTTAACATAAATAACTTTATGATTTATCTAATCATTTTATCTAAGTTTGAAGAGTTTACAAACAATATAATTTAAGTGCGAATATGATAAAAATGTATTGAAACTTCAATAATACTTTATTGCAAGCAATAATCATATTTTATAATATTATATAAGTATATAACAAAGCGGCGTTGCGTTCTGATACGCCATGCCACTCCAAAGAAAGTGGAGAGCGGAGTGTCTTGACACAACTTTGAACCCGCTCCTATTTTATACGTTTCTAAATGTTTTTCTAACCCTAACCATATGAATGCCTCACCTTATAGAGGCCATCGTGACGCAGTGGGACAGCGTCTGACTAGAAACGCAATTGATCGTGGGTTCGGTTTCCACTCGGGGTAATGATTATATTTAAAATATGTAACTAAGACAAAGTGCTACGTTAACATTCCGCCACTCAGTTTCTCTCTGACTATCGACTGACTACAATGCGGGGAAAAGCTGAAATAAATTAAATGAAATACATACTCATGAGTACGGTATTTTATAATTTATGTGTAAGGTATTTTCAGTGTTGAGTAATACCACATAATAGTGTTGAGTATAGCATCTATATATTGAGCCATGATATTCATCCATAAATTAATTCATTTAATTTACAAGTAATGATTACTTTTTTTAACTACATTTGTTCCACTTGCAAAGAACCAGCCACTTTATTCCTGACTTAAAGACGTTGCCTATTAATAACATAGTGTGAACGCCGCATCTGTCTACCAACCTTTTTTTTATTTGTCTATGGGAATCGAACCCACAACCTTGACCAACTGTACAACAGTCAACAATTCTTTGACCGCGCATGTTAATGAATTTTAATAATGCTAATAAATTTATGTAATCAAATGAAATCAAACCAAAATAAATTAAGCTAATTCAAATTCAAAATATACTTCAAACTCAAAATATCCTTTATTGAAATAGACTTTTGCGGGCACTTTTGAATCGTCAAAGGAACATAAAGCTACCACCGGCTCTGAAGGCAGTTCTGCTGAGAAGAGCTGGCGAGAAACTCAACAGTTGCTATTTCAAATACAAAAGTTACAATTTTACCATTTAATACAGTGGTAGCTAACCTGCATTAAACCCAAATCATACTACATCCATACATTTGTATCTTTTAAATATTTGTCTACGGAGTAATAAGCTTTACTTATTAATGTTAATACAAATATAGTTATAGTATATGTAGCACTTGTATAATAAATTAGTTTTACTTAAAATATAATATCTTTATATGTTCCTCATTTTTATTTTTAATATATATGCAAATGCGAAAAAAAATAAATAAAGCGCGAATATAATTATTATAAAACAATTATTTAAACATTATTTATTTATTTTTTAACACTGTCCGGCGACAGATTTTTGTTGAGGACGCGGCGTTACGGTGTATATTTCGATGTCCAGCCGATTTCCATTTGGGAATTTGATACATTACGTGTCTGAGAGACGTAATACTTGCGTGATGTATTTTAAAGAACGAGAATTCCATAGAGCCATTGTACGAATATAATTTGTATATCAATATAATTTAACAGGGTATAGCGCGAGTTATGCGTATCGATCATTTACTTTTGGGTTGTCAATGACGATCATTGTTTTCCGGTTACTAGAACCCGTTAACGTGCGATGCAAAGCTCGAGTTGCCATAACAACTGCCATGTATCCTGTAAGTGTATGTCAAAACCATGTGTATGTGCTTGATATTTATTTTATTCGTTTAATTTGTTTTACCTAACGCACAATCCGCACAATTTTCGTAAAAATGTATTCCATATGCATCTGGCAAAGATTGATGACAGGGCCACTCATCATACTTCCCACATACTTTTTTCCTGTCCTAAGCTAATTCATCCAATTTATGTCCAAAGCGGAGCCCATCGTGGGTCAGTGGCACAGCGTCACACAGCGTCACACTCGGAGGAATGGTCATAATTTAATTATTTTCATCTTAACTCTGGTGAACAAGACAAAACGCGGCTTTGATTTTTGCCACTTTATTCGCCACTTTCATCTTAAATTTAGGCGGAATGTGGAGAACGGAGTGTCTTAACGCTAGGTTCTCTCTGACGGGTAGTCAATGCTATGCGAGAAACAGTATACCGCTAAAAAATGTTTTAGTTTATTTCTTGTTTACATAAAGACCTTGAAGAACAAGAATCTATATTGTACCACACGTTATTTCCTCAAAGTGCCAAGGAATCATATAAGTTATATAACCCGTTATTGAATGAAACATCGATAACACCACACACTGTCTATGTGTTAAGTCTAAAATGTACGTAACCGTACAAACCGTGATAGAGTACCAACTTTATTATATTTCTGCTTAATCACTTAAATGGGTGAAAATGGATGAACTTGTTTCTTTTTTTTTGTTGGTCTACTTGTCTATTACAGACGTAATGTTCTTAGAAATCATTTTTTTTGCAGATGTTACCAAAAAGTAGACTTATAAAGCAAATATAACTTATAGTTTCTATATATAATATTTATTGCGCTAAAAATTAAGAAATGGTTTTGATAGTATATTTATAAATATTTTAAAGAAAAAAGTTGTATACATTCGAAAGTTGTAATACGAGTCACCTTTCACGATTATAGCTTCGCCACGGTTATGTCATACGTAGCTAGCGTTGACACAGTGGTCGAATTCTTAAAGATGTTAAAGTTTTTAAAAAAAAAAGAAGTCAAGAGTTCACTTTCCTCTTGTATTCAAAGCATTGAGTGTAGAGAGGCGTAATTAAACGCCACGTTTTTGACTCACCAGGGCAAAGAAAAAGGAATATTTTCAATATAGTAAGTCCCCTAGTGGGGATCGAACCCACAACCATTTTTTGCATAACCAAGTGATACATATAATATCAAGTGATGTTTAAAGTACAATACAATAAATAATAATATACAAAAGGTATAAATTTGGTCTCCTTTTTAATTTAGTTCTTTAATTACGGCGCTTCGAACGGGCTAGTAGAGCACAAGTCACTTCACCAATTTCTCATTGTATGGAGAACACTCGAAGGAGATTGATCGGTAAAAAAGAGTTACAATACGGAGACCTTCACCTGTAACAAAATAAATATTTAAAACAGACATGTACATGGTATTAAAACTTAGTAATGTATAAAATATAAACAAATATATATCATAATAATATATTAAGCGAGAGACTTATAACATATTTAGTTGAAAACCGGTTTCAAGTTCTTTAACTAACTTAAGAACTAGAACTATATATATTTTTCAATTTCCTTAGTGTGCGAATAACATTTTAAAATATGTTAAAAAAAAATTACAACGATTTCTTTAATGTAGATTTATGTTAACATGAAGTTTATTAATTATTGCTTAATGTTTAGAAATAAAAAAACATATATGAAAGAAGTGTTTCATGAATTTTTTTTTTCTTTTTTTGACTTGATTTTAGATTTAGATTGCAAATAGTATTTACAACCTTGTAAGCGATAATGTACAATTTCCAATTTATTTAGTTTCCACAGAGAGTGTCCGTTGCTATGCGGCAAAAGCGTGAAGCTGTACCAATGTAAAGGTGTAACGATTTTTTTTTAACGAGATATATATATTTTTTTAAAATCGATATAATCCTTGATATAATCTAAGCTAGATTCAAACCT
Organism: Podotricha telesiphe; assembly: GCA_038994665.1. Classification (NCBI taxonomy): domain Eukaryota; kingdom Metazoa; phylum Arthropoda; class Insecta; order Lepidoptera; family Nymphalidae; genus Podotricha; species Podotricha telesiphe. The sequence continues at coordinate 86,161 of JAOYRR010000298.1, read as the reverse complement.
ACAACAGAAACTGTGAAGCCTTCCACCCGAATTCGAGACATTACGACATGCCTGGCTGAGCTCTACGCTACCAACGGTGTAATCGAAATAATTTAAATATACGTATTTCATCTAATGGAATAATGATACTTTTATTATAGTATCGCTAATATCGAAATTTAAATAAAACGTGTTATTTTAATATATTTTTGCAGCTCCACGGTTTTTTGCGAGTCTGCCCCATACACAAGTTATGAAAAAAAAAAGTTTAGCTTTCTTACGGGCACAGTGCCAGCTAAATTATAAGTGTAATTTATAGACTATGAACTTTGATAGCAATTAGTATATATCTTTCGGCTGTTGCTGTTTGCCTGCCTCTGTTTTTGTCTAGAAATTGTGAAAAATATACTTAAGAACTTTTATATGCCAAAAGTAATATTAATAAGTTTTGTTTGTTAATAAATACTTTTATATTCATAGCTATTGTGTTGATTAAAAATAATAACATTTCTAATATTTTTCAGGACATACTAGCGACTCGCTCGCGGCTTGGCCTGCGAAAACTATACGACTAAACTATTAAGCATTTCACACGCCCGCGTTGCCACTTATCTATCTAATCACAAACTTTGCTTAAATTTATAATTTAAATGGTTGTAACATTTTATTTATATTCGATTGGAATGAAATAAACTTCTAAACACATTATATCATCTATCTGACGCATGCGCTTTGGGCATCACACCTGTATATTTTTCCAGGATCAGGGTCAGGAACAACTGTGTAAATAAGGTCCGGACGAAGACTCCGCTTCCCTCATCCATTTATTCTGTTCCAAATTAATTCGTCCTTTGCATGATGTCCTTCGTCTTAAAGTTCCTCGTTCTCATAATGGTCAATGTTTGTTAATGTTTGTGTTTAGTCCTTTTTGTAATTTTTTATGTAAATATATCAAATATAATAAAGTAAAATTATAAACTGACACTTTTGTGAAATATTATTTATTACTAACTTACTTTATATATTGTAAAAAAATTACTATTTTGTTATACTGGAAGGTTACTGTATTGTTACTGGATCTCCTTTCAATTTATAACCTATAATATAGTAACTGAAACATTGGTGAAGTGACTTGTACTCTACTGGCACGTTCGAAGCGCCATAATTAGAGAACTAAATTGAATCACACTTGACCTTAAACCCAACTCCTATATACTGTAACTAAAATCTGTAACGCGCAATTATAAATGTAAATAATTCTAAATAATTTAAGTAACGAGACGCCTACAATCTATTTTTTCGAAAAAACTTCTTCAACGGTCCGGAGGCTTAATCTTAAAACAAAGTTATAAAACTTTACATACGAATTAATAACAAGTTTTACCACAAACACTGTCCACCGTCACCGTTATGGCTATGCCTTTGCAAGAAATGAGATAAAAAAATATGACCCAAACTTATTATTCAGAGAGCATCTACTGTTAATACAATCCGTTTTCCAATTACCGCCCCTAATAGAATTATTGTGAGTCGGGACTCAAACCCGCGCTTAGGCCTATCTATTTTTTATTCTGTAGACAAGGCAAACGAGCGTTCGGGTCACCTGATGGTAAGTTATCACCGCCGCCCATTACCCCGTGTAACACCAGAGGAGCTACATGTTGCCGGCCTTTAAGGTGGAAATAGACGCGCTTAGGTACCCGAGCGAGGAAATTAAAATATTTTTATTTAAGTTGTTTTAAACTGGTATTTACACTATAAGTGTAACAGGATAAGGTATTGAACAAATTTGTCATCAACATTATTTATTATCTGTTCTTTTTTTTCCATGTAAATTAAATGATATTATATTATATTATAGAATATTATAAAAATAGCCTAAGTCACTTCTTATTACATCAGCTATCTGCCGTCTCGAATCTCTCGAAAATCGGTCCAGCCGTTCCACAGATTAGACGGACCAAACAGTTAGTCAGACGGACAAAAATTATAAAAAATACAAAAAGTGCATACATTTAGTAAGTAGGGATTATTTTAATATTACATTATTACAGACACTCCAATTTTTTTTATTTATTTTTATAAATGTTCATTTCTCGCTTCTCTATCTATTCATATAAGAAAATCCAGCAGAGCTATTTTGAATTAGTATGTCTTCTGATTTGTTTGAAACTTTGCACACGTGTCCGGAACCGCTGTCAACACAATACTTTCTTATCACAATATTGGTGTCCTTGATAAGCACAGACAGAACGCGAGAAAAGCCATTTTAAACGTTTCTTATTGCCTTTTAAAATTAGTTTGTTGTACTGTGGCTTAGCGGGACAGCAAATTTGATCACGACTGTGGGTTCGATTCCCAATCAGAACCATGATCATAATTTAATGAAGACATATTTAGAAAACGTATAAAAAATTAGATCGCAGCGGGATTTATTTATTTAAAAAAAAAATTATACATTTTCTAAATATGTCTTTTTTAATTTCCTAATGGTTCTGAATAACACTTTAAAAAATGAAAAAAAATATATATTAAATTTAATTAGTTTCATTTGTATGCTCTAGTGAAGTTGAGGTCCTGTCACTTAACAAACAATATCACGATTTCAGGCGAAAAGTGGAGAACGGAGTGCTATACAGGAAAAAGCGCGAAACTGTAAAAAATTAATATTAATATAGAAAAAAATAAAGAATTAGAAAATGAAAAAGTTTAATTCTTATTAAAATTATAAAATTGTGGATTTGCCACCGAATACAGTATAAGTGAGGTAGGCAGTTACTACCAGGTCGTGGAGGACGTAGGTATAATATATGTATGTTTAGATAAAGCATAAAGTGTGCGAGTTCAACACTGTTGAAGTGTTCAAGTGATTTATTACAGAGTACTTCACTCATATTTCTCAAGATATCTATGTCATAGGTCATTGTGTTACAGATGTAAATGCAGCTAAAGCTATTACAACAGAGAATCGTGAATGGAGGTTTAATTTATTCTTACTTTTAATATACAAATTTGCTCATAGAAAAACCATACAAAATGTCCTTCAACTGTGTGCTACGTTTCTTTTTAATTAATTCACTCTCGATATAAAAAATATTGTTCAAATAAATATATTTTGTTACAAGTTTTTTTATTAGTTTTTTTTTACATTTTATTCCTTGGTTACAATTTTTTATCTATATATTATGTATATAAAAACGAAATGACATTTGTTAGTCTGGCTACAACTCGAGAAGTAGCGCTAGGCAGATTTGGCTAATTTTAGTTTTAAATCATTCGGTAAAATTCCACTGGTTAATAATTGGGAACTCTTGGTCTCCATGATTTAAAGATAAATTTACGAATTCAATAGTTTGGCCAGTCATTTGATTAGATTCATATTTAAATTGGTCATTGACTATTTTCAAGAAAATTTTTGGCTGCAAGCTTTAAATATTTTGATAAACAAATATGTAACTATAGAAAATGAAAGGGCCTCTGATAGTTCTCTTCTGTCCATTTCATTATCAGTTGACACAGTTATAAACCAGGATGACGCAATCAAATCATTCCATCTTTTTTTGCCTTGCTGGCCAGCTTTAATTCTTTATTGAAATTAGACACATTATTTAATTCTCAGGAAATACGAAGTTTGCCATATCAGATAGTTAATTTATAAAGTTTAATATTTAATATAATAGGCTGTTTAGTTCTAGTTCTTTAATTATGGCGCTTCGAACAGCTCCCAATAATGGTATATCATGTCACTTCGCCAATATCACGTTGCATGGAGAACTCACACTATGATCGATTTGCAAGCTGAAAGAAATCTAGTAACAATATGGAGACCGTCACCTTACAACAAAAATACATATTAACAACTAATAATATATAACATTAAATAAGTTAAATTAAACAATATATAACCTAGAGGTTGATTTAAATTTAATTTTATTATATATATTTACATAAAAAATACTACAAAAGCACTCTAAACAGAAACATTGAGAAACACGGAACATTAAGGCATCACGGAATACTTTATAAAGTGACATCATGAATTGGATGAACTAAACCATGGTGGTGGAAAAAGATAGGATGCCGTCAAAGGGGAACTCATCCAGAACCACATTCACACAATGAGTGGTCCCTGACCTTGATCTTTGCCAGTTGCACATGACCGAGGCGCAAACGACAGATTGTTGTAATAATCCTCCGTTCAATAAATCTTTGAGAATAAAACCAAAGTCGCCTTGGGATTACAGGTTGGATAGACGCATAATACTTTTTTACTTTGAGAGATTTAGATAAATCCCAAAAGTCATTCCAAGAAATATACATTTAAGACGACGCAAGGAACAGTAGATCGTGGGATGATTTAGAAAAACGATCTAAAGTACCACACTAAATGGCTAGTTTAGTGCAAGAATCTGCAGATTCATTTTCACCAATTCCAGAATGCCATGGAATTTCGCGAATCCTTAAAAAATTAAAGAAATTATTCTACTATGAAAAGGATTTCTTTTCAAGGCCATTAAACAACGTAACGAGTAAATAAAAATAACCGTCTGCTTAAAGTTATGGGATTGTGTGAACAGGATTGTTTCTAATAAAGCAACTGCCTCACATGTAAACATGGGTGATTGGGGATCGCATTTAGATTGTAATATAATTTTTAATTTTGGGATCCAGCAAGCTGTTTTTGAGAGCTTCGAAGCATCCCTGTAAATGAGGAGATGACTATACCAATTCCGATTAACAATATCTTGAAATTGTATGTTGGTGTCAGGATCTCCTTGGATAAGCCAAGATCTGTGATGATTGAAGGGAAATGTACTAGGGCTCTATTATTACTATTATTCTGATAAATGGATTCGAATAATGCATAAGAAGGAAACCGTCACAAGGGATGAAGGAGACAAGTAAAGTTAATGAAGCTATTTAGCAAGAATGGTAACGTTTTGCCGCGAGACATGAAGTCAGCTAACTCCGATAGCCTAGACCACAAAGGATGGAAAGAAAGCTGTAACATTTTATCTACAAATCGATCAGACCAGAATTGACGGCGGATAGGAAAAGGTCGATCAACACACTCCACCTGCAGTGCGTTGGTGGGGGAAGACTTCATTGCACCTATAATGATCCGTAGACATTTGTAACATTGTAACCTATTTAGTTCTTCAGTAGATATCTTATTGAAGGTGTTTAATGCAAATAGGCTGTAGGCAATATGCAATATAAGGCAATTTACTTTGCCAATTACATTGGCAAAGCATCCAACCGGCACGCCTAAGAGCCATAAAATAAACAACAGCAAGTAGATTATGTCAAAAAATAACACAAAGAAAATAACTCAAATACATTTGTATAAACAGTTATTTGTAATTTGTTTACTGGCAGAACTGTATCTGTTAAACATTCACTTCTTACGGTACCTCCTAGACATGTTTGGAAAGATCTGCCTCAAGGTTCAGCTCTCAGTCCTCTGTTGTATAATATTTATAATCATGACTTCGAAATGTCTGTTAATAGATTTTGCAATATTCTTCAGTATGCTGATGACGTCGTCCTCTATTACAGCTCAAAATCTGTGGAGGATAAAACTAATCGTTTAAACTCTGCTTTGCGCTATCTAAATCAGTGGTTCTCTGATCATGGCCTGGCATTATCAGTAGCCAACTGTCAAGCGGTTGTGTTCACACAAAAGAGAGTAATTCCAAATTTTTTAATTTCATATGTTAATGATACCATGCATTTTGCAGAAAATTTTAAATTTCTAGGCATGATTCTCGACAAAAGACTGAACGGAATTACGCACGCTGAATACCTGAGCAAACAATGTGAAAAATGCATGAATGCTTGAAGAGCTGTGTCTGGTGTGTGGTGGGGTGTACATTCTTACACTCTAAAATCACTGTACAGTGCTGTAATTCGAAGCCATATTGCCTTAGAGGATAGAGAAGACGCGACGGAGACTGTTCTCATATTATTTCATCCACCATATTATTTAAGCCACCACTTGAAAAGAAAATGACAACAATGAATATATATAATTCAATTACATAAGCCCACGTGGCGCAGTATAACAGTGTCTGTCTGTAAATTCCATTGGTTGTTGATTCGATTACCACTCGGAGAAATGATTGTATGTAAACTATTTTCATGTCTTAGGTCTGGTATATATACCACGAAGACAAAACGCGGCGGAGTTTCGCCACTCAACACTGTCTAATAATGTCTCGATTTCGGGGGGAAAGTCGAGAACGGAGTCAGTCTTGTCAAGACAAGACTAGGTTCATTTTAGTCTACCATGCTATGCGGAAAAAAGGGTGAAGCCGAAAAAAAAAACTAAATAAACAAAGTGTCCACAATCTATCGACAATGAGGATCGAAAACAATTTTGACATTTAAAATTCAATTTTTTTTATGGATTGTAAGTGCTTATTCGATATTGCTAAGAAATAAAATCTAATATATTTTATCAATTACACAATTTAAGCGGATTTTAATTAGATTAACTTAAAAATAACAAAGTTATCACGACAAAATATGTTATCGAATCATGTTATTGATGATTGAAAGTCTGTGACGCACTCGATACGGCATAGGTATACTATATTACTGGGCACTCGTAAAATATAATATTAATATTTCATTTTGCTTTTATCCTAAAAACAATTAATTAAAGCTATAACTGTACTGTACTGGCTAAATTAATATGCAATAATGCTTAGTTCCACAGATAACATATTTGTTAGATATATACGTACTTATAAAGTATGAACCGTATAGATATTTTTAATATATTTTTTTATATTCATACACTTGGGATACGAAAAACATTTTTAGAAAACGTATAAAAATTTGAACGTAGGGAAGCTATTAAAATATTTAAATTGTTTAATAAATAGCATTATATCTTGCGAAACCTTTGTTATTAGGAATAATCTTTGGGGAGCAGAAACTTGTAAAAATCTCTTTACAGAGAAACTAACAGCAAAAACAAGTTGTAACAAGCGTATAAGAATTTCGACGCAAATGGAAAGAACGTATGGCTCAGCGTGCCAGAGCGCTTGGACCGTTTTCACCTTACAAATATTTTATGTATAACAAAATAAAGATAATCGTATATATAATAAACGATGAGTATCTGTACAAGAATAATCTATGCACATGTAATAAATTTTACTGGTAGCTGTCTGTACATGGAAGATATATTAAAAAAAAATAGGGACATTTATGAATATAATGTTCTATTTTGAGTTCCCAAAACAATGATTTTTAATTTTCTTTTCTATTTCTCTGTGTGTTTGTGCACGTTAATCTCAGAAACGGATCAATCGATTTAAATGTTATATTGACTATTGTATTTTGGTAAATTTCCCTTAACATTTAGTGTTTATTTCAATTTAATCGGATAATAAATAAAAAAGTTACAACCATTTAAATTATAAGTTTAAGAAAAATGTATGATACAAGTGAGATCGCGGGAGGGAGAAAAAACAAAACGGTTTAGTCGTGTAGTTTACGCATGAGAGACCGCCACGAGCAGGTAGCGAGTATTTACATAAAGTTTTTGCGTTACTGAATGACTGACTGACTACTTCTTAGGGTTGCAGGTGGAGCATTAAGGCAGGGCTTCCCGAAATTTCTACGAGAACAGCAAAAACTAGATATTACGTTTTGCAGTCTATGCAAACACAGTTGCGCGCTACAACTAGTCGATAATAAAATAGATAGGTATAATCAAGAATTTTCAAGGTTTTTTTTATATTGTTCTTTTTAGAGTAAAATATGCTTACAGTATTTAAAAATGTGTAATACAGTAATAATGTAATGTACTGCAGTATTTTTTATTTTTCTTTAGCTATGTATTTATTTATATAAGTTCTTTATAATGGCCAATTCAGGGCACATAGTACAAGGATTATCAATAACTACAATTTATGAAACTATTGTATGGTGCTTGTTTGGAAAAAGTGTACATATATTTTTTTATGAGAATTACTTTTTTAGAGTCTTAGAAATGAAACAGGTAGGTCTACCCGTGACCACGGACTACTGTAAAGTGTTCGAAACGTCGGGTTCTAAAATGTATTTTCGAATAACAATATTATACGCGATTAATCCGGTTAAAAATAGTTTCATTACACAATATGTAATAATTGTGAAAATCAAAGAATTTATTATTTTCGAGTCTTAAACAATTTTGTAATCTTGATTAGTTGGGCCAATTTTTTTTAAATACTGACCACAGTAGTGTCCATAGATGTTTTTCCCGTGCTCAGATTATTTTGTAGAGTAGGTGTTATGCATGCAGGTGCATATTTTGAAAATTTATACAAATTAAAAGAAAATAAAAAACATTTTAATACTTACAGTACTTTAACGGTACCCAAGAGGCGTGGGTTCAAATCTCGCTGCGTTCAAATTTTTATACGTTTCCTAAAAATGTTTTTCAATTTCTCGTGTGTGAATAACTCTTTAAAAATATTAAAAAGTTAAAAGAAAGTTTTAAATTTGATGTAAATAAAAAACAAAAAAGCTGCTTCACGCTTCACACCATTTTCCACTTTCCGCCCCAACTCAACGCCACGCTTTGTCTTGATTACCAGAGCGGAGAAAACAAAATAATGTAAATATATTCGTTCTCCCAAGTGAGAATCGAACTCACAACCAATCGTGTTTACAGACAGATGCTATCCCATTGCACACTTTGCGTTAACAACACTTTGCAATTAAGTGCTCGCAAATGATGTATATATATAATCTTCACATAAAAATAAGATTCATTTCATTCTTTTATATTATATTACGTATATTTAATATATTTGCTATAATATTAATTACAACCATTTGGTGTTTTTTAATTTTTCTCAAAGACTAGGAATGTGGTGCTGGCGGCGATTGCTGCGGATCCCTTGGACAGCGCTTCGAACCAATATCTCGATATTGGTTCAACTTAAAATCAAGGAGAGATTATCGTCGACTGTGCTTACACGAATCCTCAAATATTTTGGGCACATCGCTAGAAAAGAGCAGTCCATGGAGCGACTTCTTGTTCAGAGACAAGTAAAGGCAAGCGGTCACGCGGTCGATCGCCTATATGTTGGACGGACCTCATAAAATATGCAACACAAACCTTAATAGTCCAAAACATCCGAGGCGCTAAAGATCGCAGCAGGTGGATCAGGCATCCTGCATCATCATCAACCACGACCAGTCAAGAGTGTACGACTGACAAGAGTGAACGACTAAGAAGAAGAATTACAAGCAACACAATTTCGTTACTTAAAAATAGTCTAGTAAGTCTTTAAATATTTTGATCGTTTTTTTTATTCATGTATATACGGTATTATGTAATATAGATTGTGATTAAAACAGACACAATTTTAGGAACGGAACACAACGCTGCAGTCTGTCTGTTCAGAGAAAGCAATATATATTACATATATAAATATAATTGTACATTCAAATGCCTATAAATATAGTAGAAAAATGCCTATAGTAAAGCTTTAAAATAACTAATAGTTCCTACAGTAAACTATTTATGAAATAAATATTATAATTATATTATACAAATATAATATTTTTTATTTATTTTAATAGAAGGCTGTTTATAGTTTAAACACATAACAACTGACAGTCTAAGTATCTTAGCAAACTTTGTTATTAGAAAAAACTTAATTGACGTCATTCGGGTTCAGCTGGCACGTCTTTGTTTGCATGCTCAAATTAGCACCACAAATTGCATAAGAAACTTTTAATTTAAAAATACTCTCCGAATAATGGACAAAAAATGTCGCTACACACTTACAGCCAGCTAAACTGTAAGAAATAAGAAAAGCTGTTTTTTTGTTGATATATCAAAAACTTTTTTACTCAGCTTCAGGCTATTTCCTACAAAGCAGGGAGAAACACTGTGGGCAAGACACTCCGTTCTCTACTTTCCGTCTGAAATCGAGACATTGCACGGTGAGTGACGGAACTTTGACTAATTCACCAAAGGGAATACATGTAACTAAGAAACATGATGCCATGCGAAAAAACGAACGAATCGAATGATAAAAATGTGTAGAAGTAATATGATTTGAGTTTGATGCTGGTTAACTACCACTGTATTAAATGATAAAACTATAACTTTTGTATAAGAAAAGAGCAACTATTGAATTTAACCGGGTCTTCTCAGCAGAACTCCGTTCCGAGCAGGTCCATATGTTCCTTCGACGATTCAAAAGTGCTTGCAAGAGTCTATTCCAATAATAGATATTTTGAATTTGAACTTACAACCAATCGCAATCACAGTCAGACGCTGTCTCGCTACGTTACAATGATTGATTTACTAAATCAGGGATAAAAAAATACACCAATTGAAAATGTTTTCATTTTATTGCTCCACAAGGTCATAAGCTTTCATTTAGAACACTTCGAAACGTTGATGTGTGTACATAACAGAACTTTATTTTATTTATTTAGTATCTAAACCCTCTAATTATCAGGTACATTATATTATAATCTGTAAATCCATTTTGATGAAACCGCCCGATTCATATTCCATATTCTGATTAATACTGAACCAATTATGGACCACGTTTGGGTGAAAAATATGTTAAAACAGTTACTTGATACTTAGCTACAAGACGAATGTGGGTTCGATACCCATTCGAAAGATTTTTTAATCAAATGGAAAGTGTAGAACAGAGTGAATTCCTTAGCTTTAGTTTTGTGTAATTTAAAGGTTACAAAATAAATAATAATAAAGAAACAAAAGGGCACAGATGTTGTTGTTTAAATAACAAAAAACACTAAATGCACTCTGTGTAAGGTATAAAATAGGCACATATAATATAAATTATATGTGCCTATTTTGGTACAACATTTAATATTTTGTGGCCCATTATTGGTGCAAAATTACAAAATCAAACGAAAATATTTAATGACAATCCAAAAAAAAACATAAAGATGAATGTTTCATTGGATTCAATAAAACAATTTCTGATATAAACACACACAGTTCATATACAAGTTTCCATTAAATTATAATACAGTCGCAACTTAAAATGTAAAAAAAAAAACAATATTTTATAAATACTTCAAACAATGTACTATACAGTGCCATCTCTCGACTGACGTAAGTATCGTTAATACTGAATTAATATATTAATTTGGACAACTTTTCCCATATTAGATTTTTTAATCAGACTTGAACGAGGCAAGAAATATTTAATAATAATCCTCATGTAAACGTGTTTTTTTTTATTAATCATAACCGTCATTTCAATGGCAAGATATAATATATAATTTAAGTACTCTACAAGAAGATGGCACTGTATTCAAATATAAATAACAGTAACAAACTGTAATGGAAAATCTTATTGTTCGTCTTTTACTAATTGCCAGGCATTTTCATTCCCTTAACACAACAATATTGGCACAGACTTTACCTCATTCAATTAAAACATTGTATTCGATTATGTACAACAATATGGAATATCGATTATTTTACAGTAATTACTTAAATCGATTATTTTATATCCCTTTTTATATGTATTCTGTCCGACATACAGAGCCTGGCAATAAGTATGAAGATTTCAATATATTACATTAATAAAAACACGCTAAGTATCATTATAATAGTTAAATTATAAAAATATATACGTATATAAATAAAAATAGAGGCTGTTCAATTTTTTTATTTTGCGACTGTCATTTTATTGAACGTATTATTAGCATTCACACATTGAGATCACAGGAGTATAGTATACCCTGGCAAATCACCAATAGCGCTTGACCGTGTATCGAGATCTTTTATAAATATTTAAATTTACACAATTTATTTAAATAATACACGTGCCTACTTAAAAAAAATAAAAAGTTGGTAAAGCATATTTTTATTTGATTATTTAAATTAAATATGAAGAGAAAAACACATGTTACGTATAATTGTATAAATAAAAGATTCAGATACAGGCTTACAAGCGCGTACGCTACTTTAGGGTTATAACAGCCTTGCACCCATTCATGATGTACCGTATATATTAACATAAGTATTATTTACATAAGAAAACTCTCACTGTCTTTTTTTTAAATCTAAATGCCAAAATAATACAACCTATTGAGTTAAAAAAAGAAACAGTTATTTTTGGCTGTATGTTGTTATGTCTTCGTATAATTGTTGGATGATGTCAAAATGCCACAGAAGGCATATATTTAGCACCACTTTTTAAGACAGTGAGAGGATTTTGAAACTTTTCCATCGACAAATTATTTTACAACCTACATAAGAATTAAAGCGTTATTTTATTATAACAGTTTGCGAACACAATCATTAGAAAAAATTTAGAAACATGACGGAGCAACATTTAGCACTCTCTTTTAGACGTTTTGAATTTTCCATGAAAACCAAAAAATAATTTTTTTGCAAGATAGCTTTTTTAAACCGTAAAAAAAAAAATGGCTTCGCCATATTACATTTCAAAAACATAAGGTATAATAACTATAGCGTATTTTATAAAAATATTTACCAAAAAAAAAAATTTAAAAAGAAACAACTGTCCTTCGAAAAACCAACACTAAACCGAAATAGTTGCCAATAAATAGTAAAATAATATTATTATATTTACAATTAACCCCTAAATTAGCCAAGCCAAAATTATTATAGCACCAAAATATACGTGATCAACAACAGTACTGACAGAAAAGTTTCATACTTCACACCTTATAATACACATACCGACATACAGTTCGCTAATTAATCTATTGTTTAAAATAAGTTATTCTTACACGCGCCTGTGGTACCTATTTCAATATATATTAAATGGTAATTTTGTTTTTCTCGAAAAGTCTCTTGACTAGAGATACGATCTTATCTAGAAATGAAATACCATAACAACTAACTACAAAGTAACAGCACTCTGAAAGGAATATATTACAGAAAACAGTGTCTATAAATATTTGAGCTTTGCCGAAATATAAAACAATCGCTTTCAAAAGTGAAATTTCATTTCACGTTTTAAATATACGCCCAGCTTACAATATTGGGTTAAACAAAAATTGCGCTCATCCGCCATTGTTCTGTAGAACAGTAAATCGAAAATTTGATTCGATAAATCTCAGGTAATCTTTCAATCTACAAATATTATACACACCCCATTACTATATAAAAATTTAAAAATAAATATATAAAAACGGTACATAAAGTAAGGGGTTTTAAAAATTACTAATCACAATGAAAAATAAGGCTTCTAAACAGCTAAGAAAGTCATCACAAGTTGCTCACCGCAACGATACGTTTGCACGTTTACAAAAAGGATTTGCTCAGTCACAAAAAAATAAAAAAAATGCACTCTTACTGGCAAAGTGAAAACTACACATAGGTATATCTGGATAAAAACGTCAAAATAAAATAGAAAATGCTAAAAAAACCGCCATTACGATTGACGTATAAATATTTTAAATTGTGATGACAAAAAGACTATGAGCTAACTTCATTATGCCGAACCTCGGTACAAACAATTTATTTATCGCGAAATATATAAATATTAATTCAAAATAGACAGAAAAATCGTAATTAGATATCGGATTGTATATAATTAAAGATTAACAGGCCATTTTTACCACAGTTTGAAACAATAAGTTATATTCTCATTTCTCAGATTATGATAATATGGAACGGTTTTTTATCTTATAATATAGTTGTATATATTTTGTAATAAATTTTTTATAATATTAAACTATATATAATCCGATCTCAAATGGTTACCTAGATTAATTCAGGCAGTGATGGTTCACATCGTTCCAATTTCAATTATTGCTCCAAAGTACAGACTCAAAATTAGGTAACCCTAAATGAAAAACTGCTTACATTTTTCTTATTTTAGCCAAATATTTTATATACAATGAGGTAGAACGTGGGGTACAAACCCTTATTTTATATTATGACAGCTTCAATAAACGTACTCTAAGCGATTTTATTCTAATGTTTTGTATAGGTTTACGTAAATCTTAGGCCGACGTGATCGACATCGAATTTAGATGATTCTAGGTGCTATCGCAAGAATAGCTTATCGTTTATAATATTATATAACATTTATGTCTTACTTGTAATGCTAGTGTATGTTTTTTATCTCTTATAACAATTTTTTACTAAAGTCGTTCGCCATGGAAATTTTTTATTTTAACAACGCTCAGAGGTATGTTGTACTTTTGTTTGATTGAAAATATTTAGAAAATTCTATTACTTATTGTTATTTGGTATAGCTGAGGTTTTTATACAGAGTTATTTGTCATCATAATCGGTTTCTATTGTTTCTACTTTACGTTTCTACGGTTCAAACTGTTTCTACTTTGATATTCTCCTCTAAAATCTACTTGGTAACAAGAAAGAAAAGAAAAAGTTTATGTACCTATGTAGTACTTTAATCTTAAAAAAATAACCCTGTATAAATTATGCTTATGGTTGTAAGTTTAAGACTATTTTACATTAGGTGAGTATTACGTTATATTGAAAAGCAGAAATGAGGTTAGATAAAAGGTAACAGAATTACCTCCAGAATGGCACACGTTGAAAGAGGCTACAAGAGAAACGTTCAATCATAAAGAAAGATAAATTCATTAAACTGTACTTCAAAGTGTAGACATCCAGAAGCTGTATGTATGAGCATGTAATGGTAGATTTGTCGTATCAAAGGTTGATAAAAACAACAACGGCTATATACAACGACAACGTCACTTTGTACTCGAATTAAGCGTTCTTTCACAAAATCGCCTAACAATCACTCGCGTTGGTCAACACGGCGGCGGCGAATTTGTTGGAGACGCGTTGGGCTCAGGCTTCTCTGAACAGTCGATAGCTCGCGCTCTTTGCTCTAGCTCCCTCTCCCTTTCGTCGAGCCTCGCTTCTCTGAGAGCTAGATCTGCTTCTCGCTCGTCTAACTGCCTTTCTCTTTCTGACAACCTGGCTTCAGCATCAAGAAGCCTGGCAGTTAGTTCAGGATCTGAAGGTGGAGGTGAAGTGGACGACGTAACATCATCTACAGGAGGTGTGAGAGGTTTTAAAGCTACATTCGGCTGGAAGTCTTGCTCAAACCTCGTACAGTCAGCCACACGAACAACTCTTTCTGGGTGTTGGAGTTCCGGTTCCCTTTTCCCCCACGGCCTAAAAGCTGGCACGGTTCTGTATCGCAAGTGAGCATATGGATCAAGATATATCGCATAGCTGTACTCTTCGTTCCTGACTTTCTTGGGGGGTGATTCCGGAGGCTCCGGTTTGCACACTATTGTCTCCACCACCTGAAATTCAGAAAATTATGTAATTAGTTTTGTTTCATATGAATAATTTGTTGTTTTTATTTTAGTTTACAAAGAAGCAGTTTCAAGCTTTTTTCCCACATAAAAGGGCAATCAGAGACAAGACACATCTAGTTTTAAGACTTTCGTGTGGTGGAACTCAACGCCACACTTTTTCAAACCCGAGCGGGCAGATGAAAAAAATTAAAACACAATCATTCCTCTGAGTGGGGATCGAACCCAGAATGATATGTGGTAAGATCGTAATAGGGACTGTCGATAGAAGTTCATAACATGTAACTTACAATTTTCGTATTAAATTTAAAATTTCATATGTTTAAATTAAAACTATCAATATCAATATTTTTTTTGCATCTATTAACATAAAATTATATGCTCCGCCATACGTTTATCGACGTACAGAAAGAGAAAGAGAAGAAACAATAGCAGTGAAAGTTATGTTGAGTCACTGTACAGACTAATTAGTAACTAGTACATTGACTTGAACTATAGAATTACATTTACGGAACTTATATCACCGTAATTTCAATTTCACACCCAAGAGAGTATTATTCTTTGTCACTTCCCGTCACAGTGACGTCGAGGAAAGCTATGTTACAGTAAAACTATTGCGTCGTGGAGAAAGTCGACAAATAAGGTGCGTTTGTAGAGTCTATAGTGAGCGATAAATATGAGATTAAGATATACATTTTGTCAATAAATAAATAATGTTATTCGTTCATATTATTGTCTTGCGTCAAGAGTTTTATCTAATTTTTAAATATCTGTCACTGACGTTCTGTTTGTTTTTATTTTACAAATTCAAATATCTTTTGAAATTGAAATAAAATGGTAAGATTTTTAAATTGAAGGATGCCACGTGGCGCAGTGCGTCTGCGTCTGACTGTGAACGGGATTGGTTGTGGGTTCGATTCCCAGTATTTTCATTTCACCGCTCTGGTACCAGAGAAAGTGTAGTATTGAGTTCCGACATTAAACACACAATGTCTCGATTTAGGAAGGAAAGTGGAAACCGAAGTGTTTTGACACTAGGTTCTCTCTGACTATGTGGGAAAATAAAAATTAAATATTGAATACATTGTTTGAAGTAACTTTGTTTTAGCTTATAATTGATGCACTCATAGGTTCTATTAAGTATGTTATTTGATCGGATGTAGATGGGTATGCAAATGACCTTCGTGCTACGGAGGAGACGATAATCAGATGGTTCCGGTAGTCGATCTAACATTATGGGCAGTCGTTACTGGGCTGAAGCCTGTATAATTCGGACAACTTGTTTAATCCTACGATCTCATTAGGTGAAGAATTTAGATGGTAATTACTATTAAGCAGCCAATTCAGAGCAGGATAGACGCCGATCGATAGAAAATGTGAAAATTAATGCTCAAATAAAGGCAACACACACGATATATATGTTAATATAACATTGTGACAACAAATGAATTTAAGAACTGCTTGTAATTTGTCTAGCAATTCCAAAAATATCATCACTTTCTACGCGCAGCACGTTTCAACAATCGCAAAACTAGCAACAGCGTCAGAGTCCCACCCGGCTTACGTAATGCAGGTTAGAGGGGGGACGAGAGGGGTAGGCATTGACGTGTTGTGAAGGGAGGGGTCAGGGGGTGAAAGGGGGAGGGTTATGTAGGTCGCGGCCAGCCGCAGACGACCCCCAGACGCGACCTCTCCCTGTGACGCGTTGCTAAACAGTCTTAAACCACAATTACTGTTTATGTATAACACTTGCTTTCTTTTTAAGTCTGGTATATATAATACTAATACTTTTGGTATATATAGTCAAATTTCATACTTTTATCACTACTTTTCTTTATAAGTGAGTTATGAATATACAAATGAAAAGCATCGACTGTAATTTATTTTAAAAGTAATATGAATCGCCATTATTATAAATTAGGTGCTGTTTAAATATAAAGTAACACAAAGAGAAATAAACACATTATATATGTACATACACGTGTAGAATTAATCTTTAAACACATAAGCTTGTATCTAGATAAGAAGACGCGAAACAGAGGTAATGAGAAAACGTACATAAGCATCCGACCATTTTATCTAGACCCCACCCTAGATAGACTGCGTAGCTTTGTTTGGGCGGTGGAAGGTGGATCAAACTCAATGGGCACGCGGGGGTCAGGAGAGCTGGATTGCGGCCTACTTGCAAGTAATTTCGCTATGTTTGAACACGTGCCAGTGTTTTCGTACCCGACCGGTGAGAAACAAGTATTTTACACTTTCTCTTATAAAAAATTAAATAAATTATTTATGTAATATAATAAATATTTATTTTCAGACGGAAAGTGGAGAACGGAATGTTTTGACACTAGGTTCTCTCTGACTACCCAGCTATGCGGGAAATGTGTGTAGCTAAAAAGACAGTGAAGCAATAAATATAAATTAATACTATATAATAATAAATAAGTTATTTTTAACAAGAAACTAAGAGCACGCAAAAAAATATTTTCTCGTTATCCTGTTCCTGGCAAGCACATCAGGTACATCTTGTTTTCAAGTGGGTCAAAATGGCGCAAGATATTCTTACATACATTCCGTGATAGTTAGAAAGATACCGACAGAGGTAGTAAATCTTATTAAAAAACAATTTCTTTTTATATAGGTCAAAAGCATAGTTAGATAAGAATTTGAAAAATAGAGCATTTGCCTAACATTGTGAGGTGATAAAATTAGTTGACGCTTATGGCGTAATATACGCTGTGTCACTTTGACTTTTGTCAAACACATGCTAGTGCTTTATATGTCATTTTCATTTAAATGTATTTCTAATTCGTCTTATCAATTTTAACACACAAAACTTTTCCTACACATAACAATATATAGATAGATATAGTGTTATTGTATTATTTTTTAATACTGCTATATCTCATATTTTATTATATCATTTAATTTTTCTTTTAAAATTAAGTATTTATTTTTATACATTTTATAATATATTATAATATACAGGGTTGAATAGATATGCCAACAATTTCTTTAACGGCATCACTTTTTGATTTTGATTTTTTATTGTAGATTTTTTCCGCATAGCTGTCCGAGAGAATAGAGTATCAAGACTCAGTTTTCGACTTTCCGGTTGAATTCAACACACTGCGTATTGAGTGGCCGAACTTAACGCCGCGCCTTCTCTTACCAGAGTGGAGAAATTTAAATAATTGTAATATTCATTCCTCCGAGTATAGATCGAGCCACTGCACCACGATGGCCTTTTAAATTAAACTGTTTAAATTTGATAAGATATATGAAATTATATATACGGAATTTTAATCCATATTACAATCAGACTGGGTGCTAACTTACTAAATTCTAATCAATCAGCAAAAACTCTGCAAGGGTTTTTTTTATTTTGTAATAAAAAAGTAGATAACTAATCATAACATAAGTGTCACTTGGCAGATAAAAAAACAATCAATTCTTTTTGTCATTCGTCACGTTTCGCAATAATTGAATTAATGCGATATTTAAATGTTAATTCAAATACCTTCTCTGATTGTATCGAAGTTTTTAAATTAGTATAATTGTATATTAATTTTTTTTAATACTTTTATTTGATTTTAATCATTTTGCTTACGGTTATCAAACTTTAACCTAGAAAATAAAGAATAACCTAAAATAGTTTTATTATGTAACTTATTAATATTTCAAAATATTAATGTAAATATTTTGTACATTTAGTTTGCTTTTGTTGTTTTCAGGCCATAATGGCGCAGTGTGACAGCGTCCAACTGTATACGCGGTGGTTGTGGGTTTGATTCCTATTTGGGGGAATGATTATATTCATATTAAAGTTATTTTATTATTTTCATATTTATATTATGTTAATTTCTACGCTCTGGACGCTAGACAAAGCGAAAAAATATCAAGAAGCCTAATAGTGATAATTTTAACCGTGGTCCAACGTTGATGTGAAATAGACAAAACATCTGTGTCCATTACTACACGAACTGACTTCTTTGTAAACATTTGTTAGGGTTGTAATAATTATTATTACTATATCGAAAATTAAGTGCGGCATATGATTTCTAACGCTGTATGTCGAAATATATATGTTAGCATAACGAGACCAAATACTCTTTACAAAAAATTTAAGTAATATAGTAAATATATGTATTTGCAGTATTTTTTTTCTATATTATAATATAGAAAAAAAATAAGGACTTAATATCTAAAATTTAGAAAAATAAGTGAATATAAATTACAGTGACAACCCTATCCGCCATCAATGAACGGGTTTGTTTTGACAGTTCACGAAATGGCGCGAATTCCCGCCATGTTCTATGCACATCGTCGCTTACTTAATTAAAACCTTTACTCGGCTACCGAACCAGACGTGTTTATAGCTGTTCTTCAATGAAACTATAGTTTGTTTTATCTGCATGCCATTACAATTTTATGGCTACCGTGTGTTTAGATACAATTGGTGCGCGTGCTTCATTCTCATCTTCAGAACTGGAGCCAAACTGCTTTAATGAAACAATAAAAAACCAAGGCATATTATTTCGTTTGTCTGGACTTTTTTTTACAGTTTCATACTTTTTCCCGCGAAGGTCAAATCAGAGAAAACTTAGGGTAGACACTCCGTTCTCCACTTTTCACCCGAAATGGAGTAGCGGAACTCGGCTATGGCTATGTCAAATTTCATACTCCCCCATTAGCATAATTTTCGTAAGAAGTAGTTCAAAACTTTGCTTTATGTAATACAGATAATTAAGAGATAATATTAAATACAGATAAACAACTGGGCAACTAATAATGTGGAAGCCACCAAATTAAATATATTTTTGTACAATTCGTGATATCGTGTATATAGATGTTGTCTGTAGACAGTCTGAAAGACGACAATGGCTTTGATAAGAAACTGAAAATCACTTGTTTTGCAAAAATATATCGATTTCACCTTCATATGCCACTAAACATTACCTACTAGACTTTTTATCATTATTTTATGACTTAGCGACAGACAGCAAACTCTGTTTATCATGTAATGACACATATTTGATACACAATCAGTATGCGAACCTACGAAATACTTCAGCATTAGTTATGAATTTAATTGTTAAAATAAAATAAACTGACTATGAAAAAGTTACTGATGTTTTTGTAATTACTGATCGACAAAGTAGATTTTATAGGTTTTAATAAGCTGTCGTAAAATCATAAAAAAGTGTTGTATCCAAATGACGAATGTGGAACTTGCTTGAAAAATATAAATAGAATATAATTTGTTCATATTGTCAGAGAGAACTTAGTGTCAAGACACTCCGTTTCTACTTTCCGCCCAAAATAGAGACATTGCGTGTTGAGTGGTAGAACTCAACGCCGTGCTTTGTCTTTGTCTAGGCGGAGAAATGAAAATAATTTAAATATTTCCTTTTTCCCAATTTTTCCCATAGAGATAATCGAAACCACCATTAAATAATTAATTGTTTAACTTTATTAAATGAACATTGAAAAAAATATTAACACTAATCATTTCAGATTAAGCAAAATTATTTAAAATTCAGCTCAATATAAAAAAAGTACTATGCAACATACATATTATATGAAATATTATATATACTTCATAGCGACACGATTTTAGTGAGCACGGGAGAATGCTGTCACGTATAATACCGCCCACTGAGCTCCACGCCCAGACGGCAAGCTCTGCCGGGTTCGGCTCGATATAAATATCTATTACGCAAGCCGCCGACGCATCCCCTTCCAGGCAGACACCCCCCACAAAACACCCTGTAACGACCAAGGTCATCACCTAATTTAGATCAAAGCAACGGAAATTCAGCCCTATTTGAAGACTTGACGGGCGAATTTACTGCAAAAGGCCAAATTGACGAGTTTTACCGTAAGTTGCCACGTATTCGTATGGAATAGCGGACCAAAATCCTTTGTAAAGGGTTGTACCGTAGTATTTGGTGTAGTATAGCTCTGGGCAATCAATGAGTTTCTGCCTTGCTCCATGAATTATGTATGAAGTCGCTCATTTAGACAGCGGACTGTTTGAAAACAACATTTCTTGGTGACTGTACGAAACGACAACCACGTTAGTGCTTTTAGATATGCAAAATGTTAAAATATAATAATATACAAAAAGAATTTGTATATTTATGAATTTACAAGTGACTAATATTGCTTTTTGCAGGAAGAGTAGTGAGTTCAAATTTTCTTTTCTTTCTTTTTATTTTTTAATATTTCTTTTAATTAAAATCTTATTTTCTTTTAATTAAAATCTTAGTCCCTGTACGAAAATAAAAAAATATATATATTTTAGTGCCCACTATCGTTTTTCTAGGAGCTAACGTGCCAAATTTCTGATTTTCAAACCAATTAATTTCTACTGTGCGTTGCCTGTCAGCCACTCAGTAACAGAAGAGTTTTATATATAGAAATATTTAAAATATCGTATTTCCATAGTTAGGTTCATGTAACATTCTAATTTCTTCATTATTACACCAAGGAATTTGAATTATATTAATCAAAAGTTAATAAAAACACAGAGTTATTACAACTATAATGTATGGGATGGAAATAAAAAATAATAAAAAATACATATTTAGAAAACGTATAAAAATTTGAACGCAGCGGGATTTGAACATGCGCCTCTTGAAAATCGTTCAAGCGCTCTGACCGCTAAGCCATGCGTTCTACATCCAGCTACGTTGAAATCTTATACGCTTATTACAACTTATATTTGTTGTTAGCATATATATATATATATATTTAAAAATATATATATATTTAATAAATAGCATTCTCTCTTGCCAAACAATTGTTCGTAGAATGATGTAGAACGCATGGCTTAGCGGTCGGAGCGCTTGAACTGTTTTCAAGAGGCGCGGATTCAAATCTCGCTGCGTTCAAATTTTTATACGTTTTCTAAATATGTATTTTTCAATTCCCTAAGTGTGGGAATAACACTTTAAAAAATGTTAAAAATATATAAAAAATAATATTTTTCAATAAGATGTTACATCTAAGAACACGTTCTTATAAAACAAGACGATTTAGTTAGAGTCGGTTGTGAAACATGGCATAGATAATAGCTTAACGCCTATCATTCATCGATTTGCCTTTGATCTGCTTCAGTGAGTCAATGAGAATTGTACTGCCACCGCCAAATTACCGTGAGACCATGGTTACAATGGAAATTAAATATCTTTGTTTTACATAATCAACGAGCTTGTAATCATGCTCGTATAAAATACCAATAAGGTTCTGCTCAGTTTTTCTTAAACCTGTTTAATCTGTATTTATAAAAGTTATCGCTATTGCTAAAGCTATTAAAAATACCGCCATTGAGGAGTTCAGTACGAAAGTGTATGAAGTGTGCTGTAAATATCGGTAGGTTCTATTCCAACTTGGATAATGATTTTTTTCAGCTTCACGCTTTTCCCATATAGCATAGTAGTTAGGGAGAACATAATATCCGTTTCCGTTTTATCATTTTTTAAGTGTTATTTGCACACTTAGGAAATTGAAACAAATTTAACGAATTTAGAAAAAGAATAAAAATTTTAACGCAGTGGGTTTCGAACTTGCACTTCTTGGAAACCGTCCAAGCGTCCGTAAATTGGGACATTGTGTGTTGAGTGGCGGAACTCATAACCGTGCTTTAGGTTAGCTACAATACCGAAGAAATAAAAACGCATTTGATGAAGAAAGGAATTGGAGAAAGATTCTACCGAGTGGTACTCGAACCCGAAACCAATCGGTTTACAGTCAGATGCTGTCTCACGGCGTTACGATGGTCTTAATAATATATCTCAGTGAATTTTTAAATGTGTGTTCTTTTTTCTTCAACTTAGTTAAAAAAGATGAGTGTTGAGTTTAGTTCTAGTAGGTGAGTTCTATCTCTACCAAGGGGGGTAGTGAAAGACATGACTTAACGCTACGTTAGATGTTTTTAATAAAAAATATAATATAAGTTACAATAAAAAACTATTATAGTCAAATGCATCAATTTTTTGTGTTAGGTTATATAATATCTAACAATTAACCTATATGTATTATCCATGACAATACATTCTACTTTTGTAATTACAATTATTCTCATGGCCAGGTTTCAGAGTCCCATAAGTTTGCTTCGACTGAGCTATACTAAGCATACGAATATAAGAAATACAAATACATTTTTTTCCTAAGAATAATAGTGTTCTTTCTTTTATCTCCTATACTATGGAAGGTGGACTTTACAAATCTGGTTAGGTCATCCCACTTCTTGACGAATTGAAAACTTATTAATTGATTTAATTGAGCAGAATTATAAAAAAACAAGTTAAAATAAATAAAACTATATTTTGTTAACATTTTTTAAAGTGTTATTCCCACACTTAGGAAATTGAAAAAGACATATTTAGAAAACGTATAAAAATTTGAACGCAGCGGGATTTGAACCCGCGCCTCTTGAAAACCGCTAACAACAAATATAAGTTGTAATAAGAGGATAAGAATTTCAACGTAGCTGGAGGTGGGACGCATGGCGTAGCGGTCAGAGCGCTTGAACGGTTTTCAAGAGGCGCGAATTCAAATACCGCTGCGTTCAAATTTTTATACGTTTTCTAAATATGTCTTTTTTTTTTTTTAAATAAAACTGCGTTTTCTGCACCGGTTCTTCTCAGCTCTGAGGCATTAGCTTTAGTAAAATATTTGACGTTCCAAAAATGAAGCATAACGCATTTTGAATATAATTATTTGACTTTGACAATAGCGACTGTTAACCAACAATTCTCTATTTTGACAACTAACTAACTACTACTCTACTACTACTACTAACTACTCTTATCCTAAATAAATCACGTAAAAGCACAATAATAAAAAAAGCTAATCTTGTTGATATCAAATCAAACAGCAACGAGATGCGACTGCGCCAATAACATAAAAAATTGGGCGTCACAACTTTCGCCAAAATGCCCTTTTTAGCTAGCGGCAATTTCTTATCGGAATTGAGGACATATTTTCCCACACATCCGAGCTCGTATTAAGTTTTCCAAGAAACGGCCTAATGTGATCGTCAGATCATGGTAATAAGTTTCTGGAAGCGATCTCTGGTGGATAGGGTTGCCAGTTTATATAACACGACTTTCTGAGGCCAGCCTTGCCATTAAGGCCATTTGATTATAAGATAATTGCTTGGGGATGAATATTTTGCGTATTACACATATTATATTAGTAAAATAAAAAATATATAAATATAAATTTGTAAGCTATAAAAAAGTATATTGGCAAAAGGTTCAGTTCATTTATTGGACAATGGAATCACATGTATATATTTGAAATTAAAATTTATTCAAATTTATTATTTTAACTTATTTAAAATTTACCAGAATTTTTGCAATCCTCGTTTCTTTATACTGTGATCTGGCAACACAGGTGGTCTCAGCAGTGTCTTCAACGTAGATTATTTCCACACTTAATTGAGATACGAGGAATTATGAATGGTTTACAAGTTTTGCCGTATGTAATTCGCCCTTTTTAAACATTATTATATGTTATTTTTGTTTTACTTTAGGGTATAATTAGTTTCAACTATGCTACTTATATTTTTACTCGTGAACGATGTTATCAGAGATAAAAATAATATTGATTCTCTAAAGGTTCCTAAAAAATCATTCTCTCTGAGCAATTAAATTCACTTTAATATATAATCAAGTAATATAACAATCATTACAATATAAAAAATCTAAACTTGGAGTAGAAAATTTACAGGTACTTTTCAACTGCCATCATATTTTTATGGCAACTAAGAAATCGTTGGCGGTAGTTTGATATAACAAGTATCAACTCACAGACAAACGCTGCCTCAGTTTAACTGTGACCACGGACTACAGTAAAATGTTCTAAACGTCGGGTTTTCTAAGCTGTATACTTTTAATATAATTATAACTTATTGTTGTAACAATATACCATAAAATACAAGCTCCACTCATGACTTGTAACGAGTCTAATATAGTGATTGGCACGTCTAGTCAACAGATAAAGTGATCTTAGACTTGCGAAATATGTGTTATTTATCTTATAAGGAGCCCTGCTAGTTACGGCTACTGCTCTGGGTTCTTATATACAATTGACGGCTTTATATGGATAGGCTGTGTACGTGATTAGATTGCTTTCTCATACCTACGAAAATTATTACCTACTGAATGAAGCACACTGTAGTTATAATCCTGGTTGGTTTCCTGTTAGGACTTTGTAAGAAAATGGCTGGGATTTTTAAGGAATAAGTTATTTGTCATTTAAATATAGTGCATCATTTTTAAACGTAAAAAGTTTTCATCTAGAGGTTGGTAGTATAAAAAAGACATATTTAGAAAACGTATAAAAATTTGAAAGCAGCGGGATTTGAACCCGCGCCTCTTGAAAACCGTTCAAGCGTATAAGAATTTCAACGTACGCGTACGTACGTAAGAATTTCAACGCATGGCTGTTGCGTTCAAGTTTTTATACGTTTTCTAAGTATGTCTTTTTTAATTTCCTTAGTGTGGGAATAACACTAAAAAATGTAAAAAAATATATATAGTTTGGTAGTATTGTTGTCCCCAGGGAGCAGGTTTTAAGTTTCTAATGTGTAACTAAAAATCAGCTATGATTGAGATTAGCCTCAAGCATTACTAGCTGAGTTCAACTAATGTTCTATTTAATGTCATCATGGTTGTAGGTTCGAAGTTTGATTCGGCGCATCACACTCTGGCCGAAAGCCCCGTTTGGGCCTCACAACGCCTCGCTGTAGTTACGCCACGCCACGGTTATAGTGGATAGGCATCTCGCACTATCCAGCATAGCCTTCACCTCCTTCTCCTTCTGGGTTCGAAGTTTACTCAAGTGATTATATTTAAATTCTTTTAAACACTCAACTCGCAATGTGTCGATTTCGGGCTGTCTTGAGGGACTACCCTGCTATGCGGGAAGCCTGAAGCTGCTTTTTTATAATGACTATATTACACATAACTGTTTAGTCCAATTTTATCATTTACATTCTAAGGCGGAACACCATGTCAACGTCCAACCTCTAATCTTATTAAGTCGCTGGATTTTTTTATGGAACAAAAGTACCGGATTTAATTAGACATAACAAGTGGCCAACACGCTCTGCACTCGCGTCGCGTCCGCGTTATCAGAGATTAGATTATTATCAAAATTGGCTGAGCTACTAGAGGAATGTACTTTGTAAATAAATGCGTTTACTGTATTTATGTGGTATATTCTTGTAGCGTATTTTTCAATTTTAATGCTATATTTGCAAAAATATAGTTCAATAATTTTGTTATAGATTTGTTGTCTTCGCATCATATTACTTTGTTAAATAAAGAACTCTGTTGACCGAAAGCCGCACTTTAAGCACGCTTTACTGTGACTTGAACATTCCTTTTTTGAACGAGCGTGCGAGAATGGCAATTGACGTTTAAAAGTATTAAATGGCATGAGAAATAAGGAAGGCAAACAAAACATCGATGCTTTACAATACAATAATAAAATCGGAAGACCGTCAGTAAGCCGCACGTATCGTAATGTAATATTATGTGCTTTTATTTCATTTTATTATTATGATTTTTTCTATCTTTCTATATATTTTTTCTTAGTTTCGTTCGGGTCAATTGGTAGGTGAGCACGCCGCCCACGACCTCGTGTCACACCAGGGAAGCTACAGGGGCGTTGCCGGCCTTTAAGGTGGAAATACACACGCTTTTTAAAGTATTGGTCTCGAAACACTGCCGCTAGGAAGCCATTCCACAGGACTGTGGCACGTGGAAGGAAGTTCCTTTAACTATAACTATTCCAAATTCCATATGTCTTCCTCTGTATTATTATCGTATAAGGGAGTTGAAATTTCTTTTGAGTTCTTCACGTATTATTATATAGATTACCAGCTATGCCCGCGACTTCGCCCGCATGGTATTCTAAAATAGAAGTAGCCTAAGTAAATACTTATTACATCACCTATCCAAATCAGTCCAGCCGTTCCAGAGACAAACAGACAAAAACTGTAAAAAATGTTATTTTGGTATATGTACCGTGTATATATAATGTTTAACTGGCTTGAAAAAAAATACCTTCTAGAATAATAACATTTTTAAAATTATTACTGCATTATAAATTGGCAAGTATATTTGTATGTGTTATCTAATAGCACAAGTTTATTATTAAAATATTACAATATCCTCTTATCTCAGGTAATATATATTCAGTAATAAGTACGGCATATATTGCAGCATTTTCCATATTCAACTAGAACCACTGTAATTTTCTTGAAGCAAGAGCGCATTTCAAAAGGTCTTCTGAGAATTTACAAAGCTTTATCCTTTATTACCATATAGGGCCGATATACGTAGCCATATTGCTACTTTGTACGTGCCATATGTAACAATTATATTATTTTTGTAACTAGGTTTTTTGTATATATTTGTATAATATGTAAGTATGGAGCACAACAGTGGCGATGTGTCGGAATACGACGATTCCCAAGAGCGTATCTTTTGTAAATTATAATAAATAAACAAATTATTAATAAATATAATTATCTGATAATTTAACAAAACCACTACAAAAAATTTTAAATATCACGAATTGAAATATTTGTGATACCGTTCTAGATTTTTAATATTAATTTTAAACGCCGGCTTACCTCTACAAAAAAATTTAAAATTTCAAACCTAGCTACTGGTACACAACATATATTATTAAATTAATATAAGTTCTAGATATTTTGAAATGAAACTGTTTCAACCGGATTAATCGCTTATAATTTTGATATTCGAAAATACATTTTAGAACCCGACATTTCGAACACTTTACAGTAGTCCGTAGTCACAGGTAGGCTCTATCTACTGTATAATCGTGAAAATCAAAGAACTTATTAAGTTCTAGATATGCTTACATTTTGTAATTTAATTGAGTAGGCAACGAGCCTCACAAACCTATCTAGAAGTACTCACTTGCCTATTATATCTAAAAGTAATTTTTATTCCATCTTCTATCAATAAAAAAGAAGAATGTGTAGAATTTTCAAACTAAAAGTTAATTTAATCTACAGTTAATACTTTAGTTTCAAAAATCTACTACCATTTAGTTTCATAATTTGACAACAATATTATATTAAAATTGAATACATTTATGATATATGAAAAAGCTATACCATATAATAAATAATTGCAGAGAACAGTGATTTACTTCGAAAAATGTCTGCAAACGTAAATTATTTGGCAAATACTTAGGCTGAAACAAACAATTTAAAAGTAAGAACATTTTCTTGACTGTTTGTTAAATATAAAAATATTTATTGAAGAAATCCCTACTATTAAGAGCCATTATAACAGGAACAATAAAACTTCATCTTCGCCTCCATTTTCTTTCGCATAAAAAAAAAACAGATAAAAATATAAAGGTCAGAGTTCAGCGATAGAACAAAAAGAAGTATCATAATTGGTATTATAATTGAAACTTTCATAGAAAAATTCCGGCGAGATATTAATTCGGTTTGGCGCTCTGAGTATAATTGGACATCTTTTCTTGGAAAGTAATAAAAAATACCAACCGAAGTTATAAACTAGCAATTTGGCCAATTACATTTGTAATTTAAAAACTCTATAGTCATTGTGGCGGGTTTGACGGACGTTGGTACTGTATTTGACGGGTTCTCGTTTCAAGATTCTTACATTTGGGATAGACATATACGGTATAATAATAAAGTACCTACAGTGTTAAATTTTTGGTCGCCAACGCCTCTGACAAGCAGAATGTGTAAAACAGAATAACCTTTTATATTACAATAGGTGTAGACTTCTAAATTCATACTTTTACACATAAAATTAATTATTCAATGTCTATCGTCGTAAAACCTATGTATATCTCCCGTCACCAACAAGTTACATTCCAACCAATATAACCAATAAATAATGTTACCCAATATAAGTAATAAAGCCACTCAACTAGGTTAAAAATAAAACAATATAGTAAATACTCAGTAAGCGGTTGTATATTATATAAAATGTTTGTATTTTTAATATTCCTTCAAGGAATAACATTATTCAGATTAGCGACTTCGGAACAATGCTTTTTATTATTACTCCTATTAATACCGGTTACATTCTGGTTCCTTTTAGCATCATATATTTCTACATGTATGAATATATGTATATATTTTATACATATAAAAAAGTAATAACTACTCGACGTTGGTATGAATGAAAACAAGTAGCGTATTTAATTTCCGTAGGTTTTTGTATTCCCTTCAAAATATACTTTCGGCAAAAATAACGAATAACTTGTTTTTCCCGCATACCATAGTAATCAGAGAACCTAGTGTCAAAACTTTCTTCTCCACTTTCTGACCGAAATCAAGACATTGCGTGCTGACCGAAATCAAGACACTGCGATAATTTCTAATAATTATTTTATACGTACAGCGTTATCTGACAACTAAAAAAAAGAACAAGATATAAAGTGCAGACAATTAATCGCGACTTGTTTTGCGTGGATTCTAGAATAAATTTAGCCTAAGTTAATCCTTATTACATAAGCTATCTGCCAGTAAAAGTCCCGTCGAAATGGGTCCAGCCGGAACAACCAGACAGACAGACCAAAAAAAATATTTCGGTATACATGTACCGTGTACATGTTAAGGCAACACATATCTTTCACTAGTTTAAATAAAATATGTAATGAACGCAGCCGGTTTCAAATGTCTTCGTCAATCCGTCTAGGTAGACTATTTCAAAAGTATAATTATCATTCAGTTGAAAATTAAAGCTTATATTTTTTACGTAAAGCTTTTCATTTATTTGTGGAAAATTTTATAAATTTTTCTACTACATTTTTTGTACTGCAGTTAGCTAACGACGACCGACGAAGCGACCAGGGGTCGGAGCCCCTTTGTATTTACATACATATAAAAACAACATCCATAATAATATTATAAAAGTGGAAGTAACTGTCTGTCTGTGACGTCATCACGGCCAAACCGCTAAACTGATTGTGATGAAATTTTACATAGAAATACTTGAGGGTCTTGGGATGAACATAGGCTACATACATATTTAGAAAACGTATAAAAATTTGAACGCAGCGGGATTTGAACCCGCGCCTCTTGAAAACCGTTCAAGCGCTCTGACCGCTAAGCCATGCGTCCCACCTCCAGCTACGTTGAAATTCTTATACGCTTATTACAACTTATATTTGTTGTTAGCATCTCTGTAGAGAGATTTTTACAAATTTCTGCTACCCAAAGATTATTCTACGAACAATCGCCTGGCAAGAGAGAATGCTATTTATTAAATATATATTTTGTTAACATTTTTTATACGTTTTCTAAATATGTCTTTTTCAATTTCCTAAGTGTGGGAATAACACTTTAAAAAATGTTAACAAAATATAGGCTACATACTTCTCTCATTTCTTAGTTATTCCGGGAATTTCATTGTCCAACGAAAAGGCCGCCAAAAATACGAAAATATAGTTCACAAGTTCGAAGCCGCGACCGTATCGCTAGTTATTCATAAGATAAATATCATCGAAATTGAGAACAGAATACACTCTCTTCTATCAGCACAAAATATGGAACAAAATAAGTTACATTTTATCTAGAGTTTTTTTTTGTTTACAGTACCTACGTCATAATCAAATATTACGCGCGAGACGCTGTAGAATGTTAATGAATGTTTTGACGGTACCGCGAGGCACGCCTCTTGGTCGTAGGTTGTAGTTACATAATTTTTTATTGTCCTGTTTAAACTCACACGGTGCCCGGTGGCTCTCTTCGCTATTTCAAGACTTACTTCTATACATATTCATGGTATTACTTCACTATAAATAGAATTTGTTTGGAAAATATGTGTTGAAAGTTCATTAAATGAGTGTTGCCAATTAATAATTATTTGTAAGTAACTATGTTAGATCATGTTGGATTTATATTGAAACATGAAACGCAAGCTATTCCTATTAAATTAGGTGGTGTTATAATTGATTAATTAGTACCTTCAGAATTTATGTGGAATCAGCAGAGAGAAATCTAGTGATATTTTACTCCATTCTCCGCTTTCCGTTATCACGCAACGCCACTTAACACGAAATTTGACAAATTTGGGCTGAAAGTGGTGACGGAATGTCTTGTCACTAGGTTCTCTTTGACTATACTGCTCTGCGGTAAAAAGCGTAAAGTTAAAATAAAATCCTGTTAATATTCCTTAGAGCTGGGGTGGGCAGCGCAGCCTTTGGACTTTAGGCGCCCGCTCTATAATTGGAGCTGCACGTTAGCCCGTTGCTAATTTCTAACAAGGTTGCTTACCCCTGCCTTAAGAGTAATATTTACACCCACACTCGAATAACGTTAACTAATTTCGATGAATTATTATTAGTGATATCCATTAATTGTTCTCCATGAAATTAAAATTTCGCCACGCCTTCAAGCAGTTTGGTCGTTGGGTTTCCCAAAAATCAAAAGAAATAATAATATAGTTTCTTGGTAGTCATTAGAAAATATTTCGTTTATTCACTTCCGCTTTATAATTGTCCGCAAGTGTTGGTCAAGTGCCAATGGGCATCACGATTGTTTGCAGTGTTCGTCGCAATGGACAACGGAAGTTTGGTTTGACGGGAGCATTTATTTACTACCAATTTATAAAATATTTTACAATTAAAAACTTTAAAGAAGCCGGAATAAACAGTCGTTTGTGAACTAAAATATTTTCACCTGTGCAGTAAGTGTTTTCGAGAATATTCGAATGCACAAATAACTCAATAGGAACATTTCTTCTAATTATTTTGCTGATTTATTACTTTTATTTAGTTCAAAAATAAATTCCTTAGCAAAAAACTTAACGAGTACGATGTAATGACCCTTAAATTCGTTTGGTTTTTTTTCAGATTTTTCATTGCATTCCCTACGGAAACAATATTTTTTTGCAAGCCATTATATTTATTTCTACATCAGTTAGACCTAGCATACTCATTCGACGAACCAAACTCTCCAATTAACATACAAAACAATAACAAAAATTATGCCAGAAACCAGTCCACGTTTGAACAATAGATTCAAAAGTATGTAAAAAAGCAGAACTTTTGTCGTTACAATGCTTTATGGTGTTTTGATGGGAAGACTTAGGTTATTTCAAGGAAAAAATTTGTTATTCTTAATTTTTTCCCATCTCGGCTCAGGGAAGATGATAAATTCTGAGAATAATTCATATGATTTCACTTGTAAAGTATTTCAGTTCTTTTAAATCAATATAGTCGACCTCTACGCTTATTAGAAATGATTAATTGTAAATCTGAAATGGGAAATAATTGTTGGCCATGTAAAACTCCTTGGCCAAACCTAAGACGCACCTTTTCTTGATGTTTTTTCTTTCCAGCTGTACACTTTTACCGCATAGCAAAGTAGGCCTAGTGTCAATTCATTTCGTTTTCCACATTGCGTGTTCATGAGTGGTGGAACTCAATGATGCGATTTGTCTTGTCACCAGAGGGGACCAATATATAAAATGGCACTGAATCTAATTTGTTTATATTTTTTATTTGAGGTCTGCATAAATAAATTTACGAAATACTGAAATTAATATATTATAACAGATTTATGATAGAGTAAAATTAATATCTTAATAAAAATACGAGGGCGAGGAGGATTTGGAGGGCTTTTTACAAAAAATATGGGGACTATGAAATTTGGCTGTGTTAAAGTTTATATGAAAAACAATCGAAAATCCGTCAAAAGTCTATATAAAGGTGACACGCACGCGTCAACTAGGCTACTAATTTCTTCGGTTCTTCATTTATTCTTAAATTAACATTACAAAGGGTTGTATGCACAATAATTTGTAATCTATCTATACATATAATAAAAATGTAACTGATCACTGTCTATACATGAAAGATATATGAAAAAATATATTATAAGTAGCATTTATATAAGCAATCAAGCATTTATAGTAGCAATTGTATAAGTAGTAATATAATTGAAATCAAAAAAAGATTTTTAATTTTCTTTTTTGTTTGTCTGTTTGTTTGTGCACGCTAATCTCGGAAACGGTTAATTTAAATGCAGTATTAAATATTGCATTGTGGTAAGTTTCTACAATACCATAGTTAAAACTTAAAAGAATTACAACCTTTCACTTTATAAGTTTCAGCAAAGTTTGTGATTTCAGTGAGAACGCGGACTGCTGAAAAACTTAAATTTAAGAAAAATATTGAAATAAAAATGCGGCGTTGAGTTCCACCAGGCCGACTTCCCTCTAATACGGGCAAAAGCGTGAAGCTAAAAAAAAATTATATATAATTATGAAATGTTGGAATGTTGTACAAAATGTAGCCGTCATCGCAAATATAATTTACAATGTTATTATTGATATAGGAACGGAAAATGTTGCCAAAACGTGTATTTATGAGTAACGATCGTTACGAGTGACTTATATGATATGAATGGCCAAGAATTTAGCAATTGGCCGCAAATATTATTAGATATACACAATTATTTTTTCCATTCCTCCACCTAAGAAAGGAAGAAAAAGCCCGGGGTCCAGATTCGCCACTCAACACGCAATGTGTCCAATTCGGAATGTGGAGAATGAAATGTGTTTCTGTCTACGGGAAAAAGCGTGAAGATAAAGAAAAAAAATATTAAAAAAGACATATTTAGAAAACGTATAAAAATTTGAACTCAGCGGAATATGAACCCGCGCCTCTTGAAAACAGTTCAAGCGCTTTGACCGCTAGGCCATGCGTTCGAATTTTTATGTGTTTTCTAAATATGCCTTTTTCAATTTCCTAAGTGTGCGATTAACACTTTAAAGAAATGTTAAAAAGAAAATATTGTTCTTTTTGTTCAACTATAAACAAAAAATATAAACATTCTGGCAATATTATAAATTTAAGCTGAAGTCAGCTGCCAGCATTCGTGGTCTTTTAAGATAAATTAAAAACATTATATACGAGCAAACTCGTACTGCAAAGAGTCCAAAACAAATACTGTACTATAATACATTTTTACTATTATTCGGGACAATTGGGGCCTTACACAGTTATCAGATTTACGTTTGGCCGCTATAGGACGTAGCAAGGTAGCTGCTAGAAAGAACATAGTCACACAGTTCTAATTCTAAACATTGTGTGTAAATAAAACAAAGTAAACTCCCGACTAGTATTCGAACCCACAACCAAAATCCTTAAAATCAGCCATTTATATCAAATTAAAAAAGTACGTTCTCTGTGTCGTGAAGAACAATTCTAAATATACTGTTTTATATAATCAAAAATTAGTTCCAATAAAATAAACTCTCAAAGGGCTGTTATATTAAATGTAAGCCATACTTAAATATCCACAGTAATTTCAGTAACAGCCCAATCATCGTACGCTTTAGGCATTTGGCTACATGTCATTTGGCCGAGTCGTTCTCTCGTACATTCCTCTGAGTTGATCTGACAATACTGGGAACTATCAACAAATACCAAGAACATGTAACAAAATATTTTTAAGGAAAGATAGGCAATTTCTAGAGACATTTTAATTTTATGTGATTGTGTTAAAGAATTTCGATGTTTTTATTTTCATAGCCAATTTTCATGTTTTAATTTAACAAATTAAAGACTGACTCATTCTGCCTTACGGTATTTTACATGTTTATTTCAGATTTACGCCTTTTCCCGTATAGCATGGTAGACTGAGAGAGCTTGCGGTCAAGACACTCCGTTTTCCACTTTCTGCTCGAATCCGAGACATTGTGTGTTCTGTACATGAACTCAACACCGCCTTTTGTCTTGTCACCAGAGTGGAACAATTAAAATAATTTAAATATAGTCGTTCCCCCGAATGGGAATCGAACCTACAACCATCGCGTATACAGTCAGATGCCGTCACACTGCGCTTACGGTATTTAAATATAATTACATCTCCATACGGTACATTCGTTTGCGTATAAACATGAAAATAGCCGGATTTACTATAAGCTATCTAATATTAATAACCAAATGAATTCATGATGTTTTCAATACAATTAGTCCAAAGTGGATTGGGGCATCCATACAACGACAGAATACGACGATCTGTAAATTCGGTAAATTCTCTACGACTGCGCTAAATACATGTTATAAAAAATATTTAATATATATTAAAAAAAAACCATGTAACTTTTTAATTTTAGTAACGGTCCCAAACATTGCGTTGTAAATCTCAAGTTTTTAGCCGAGTAATAAAATTAAAATGTTTTCACTAGAGCCGAGACCGTGATAATAAAATGTAAGGACATGATAAATGAGGAAAATGTACGTTATTAAATAAGGAATGCGTGATTCGCGTTTCGTACACAATATTTCTCTTGAAGTGAGGGAGACATTATGACACAGCCAGTGTTGCCAACATTCCAAAATTCCGAATTATATGAAAAAATGAACGAAATGACTCTACTCGTCGCGTTATTAAATATAAAAAATATATTTTGTAAATATAAAAAGTTTTACTTACAAACCTATATCTGTATAACATTTATTCACATAAACTAGAGACCCTTTTGCCTACTTTTGTATATACATCGAAGTTTTCAAATATTTAGAATCTTTTTGCAAGTAATTAATGGGCCTTAACCTTTATTAAATTGAAATTTAAAAAAGAAGATGTACATTCCATAGGACTGATGAAATTGAACACAATAACTATTATTTTATGAACCTGCACATTATAAAAGCTATAGTTTTTTCATAACTAAGTCTTAAAAATCTTGTTTCATCAACCGCGTCCCGCGGAGTTCAAAATATTATACGATTTCTAAAAATATGTTTTTCAATTTGCTTAGTGTGTGAATAACACTTTAAAATATAAAAAATATTTATTATAATCAACTTTACGCTTTATCCCACATAGCAAAGGTAGTCAAAGAGAACCTAAACCCACAACCAATCGTGTTTATAGTCAGACGTTATGCCATACGCTATACTTAATAAAATTAATACAATTTGGTACTAAATACAGAGTAGTTACTGACAGTGTGTATGGCAGCTATTCCACGTGTCCACTATACAACGTGAAATCTTAGAACACATGTTAAAAAATTATATGTTCGTAAAAACTAATCTAAATCAAATGACATACAGACAGACATAAATAAGTAATCTCTCTCTGTAATCGGTCCCTCATGTCTACGGCCGATCGTGATAGGATCGTGATCAGCATCAAGGTTGCATCTAAAGCGGATGATTTGCCTCCACCGGTTTGTGTCCAGCGCTTCTCTTGGAGTTGCAGTTTGGATGGTGACGATTGGATGGTGACGACGACGATTACGACTAGCTTTTTAAGACTGTCGTCACCTCTACCATTGTGTGACCGAAATATGATACAATGCGCTGTTGGCATATTGTTGATAAGCGAATCTTTATTTTAAGTTTCGTCAGAATCGATCCAATAGTGCGTTTCGGAGTCCAGGGTATTCTTAGCATACGTCTCTAGCACCACATCTAGAATGCATCAATTCTTTGTCTTTCTCTGGCCAGGATAGTCCACGTCTCTATTCCATACATGAAGAAATTGTCTTGTATCAATTAAATTAGATTTTTGTAGTGATTTTGTTAGTTTATTAAATAATTACTACACATACATAAGTCTGCCCGTCGTACAAATAAAGATCAAATGTAACAAAAACGCGCAAGAGCAAGTGTTTCCATTATTCTTAGTACTATAAACTAGCTCTAGATATCAAAGATCATAGTCACGTCACCGGAAACAGTGATAAGACATCCTCTATAAAACCAATACGCTTCGTTGATTAAGATGTGATAAGAAAGTACATACTGTTAGTATTATAACAGTATTTACATCTTATTATTTTGAAATGAAACTATTTTAACCGGATTAATCGCGTATAATTTTGGTATTCGAAAATACATTATTAGAACTCGACGTTTCGAACACTTTACAGTAGTCCGTGGTCACAGGTAGACTGAGGTAGCACTTGTCTGTCATTTGAGACATTATTATTACTAATATACTAATATATTTATTTACTAATTATTTTTTTTAAAGAATTTACGAAAAGTACGAGTCTCGTTCGAAACGCAACTCAAAGGGGTAGGTAAAATAACTCGAAAATCTACTTTGACGGCTAGGTTATTTTACAAACCTATAAGTAAAGCTTAAGTCCTTATTTTACAATACGTAAGTACCTACTGCGTCCGCATAGTCCAGTTTATCTATTTCTTCTTTAAACAATAAAAACATATTTTGTTTACGAAAACAAAGACAGGTGTATTTTGATACACCTGTCTTAAAATACAGATGTACATTAATTATGCTATACACGTTTGTATATTGTATTATATTGTGTGTGAGATAAAAATATGATAGATGATAGATTTAAATAAAATCTTATTTAATACTCAAATTTAAAATTGCAACTTTTAGAAATGTTTTTTTTTAATGTTATCTATAACAGTAAGGACTTTAGTTCCAGTAAACAACAATTTTCTTTTGCAGCTACACACTTTTTTCTGCAGAGAGGTAGTCAGAGAGAAAATGCAATGTAAAGACTCCATTCCCCACTATCCGCACATTAAGTGGCGGAACTCTATGCAACGTATAGGCAACCGGATATCCTCCGAATGGGTATCGAACCCACGATCAAACGCGTTTACAGTGAGACTCTAATCCACGACTGCCTTTGCAGTCTGCAATAACAGCATATATGTAAAAGATGAACTCTTATCTAGTCCAGATCAAGTCAACCTATATTAACTAACGAGCGACCCGCTTTCCGCGTTCTCACTAAAATGACAAAATTTGCTTAAATTTATAATTTAAATGGTTGTAACATTTTTGTTTATGAACTGATGTTAAGGGACGTTTACCGTAATACAATAGTCCAATTGCATATAAATCGGCTAAGCCGTTTCTGAGATTTCCGTGCACAAACAAACAAACAGACAAACAGAAAAGAAAATTAAATATCATTGTTTTTGGTTCTATTATATTGATAAATGCTTATAATATTCTTTTTTTCATATATCTACCATGTTCCAGTTACATTTTTATTATATGTATAGATTTAGGATTATTAAAAATAAGCTGATTCAAAAGGTAAATATACCATTTGCGTCACTTGGTATACGTAATATAATAAAATACCACAAATAATTTCAGACTTGCCACTTGAACAATTTAAAATTAAGATAAAAAATATATTACTGCAGAAAGTATATTGTTTGGTCCAGGAATACTATTCTTATGTTAATGTATGGAATTATACGGTATGGATGCTCACTTGGAGTTATCGTAATACAATATTTGAAAAGAGCAACTGTTGAGTTTCTCGCCGAATCTTCTCAGCAGAACGGCCTTCCGAGCCGGTGGTAGATGCCGCTAACACTGACAATACTGACGACATTTTATGTTTAATGACGATTCGAAAGTGCTTGTAATAGCCTATTTGAATAAAGAATATTTTGATTAAGACATATTTAGTAAACGTATTAAAATTTGAACGCAGCGGGTTTTGATCCCGCGCCTCTTTAAACCGTTCAAGCGCTCTGACCGCTAAGCCATACGAAATACTTATTACAACTTATATTTGTTGTTAGCATCTCTGTAGAGAGATTTTTACAAATTTCTGCTACCCAAAGATTATTCTACGAACAATCGTTTGGCAAGAGAGAATGCTTTTTATTAAATATATATATTTTTAAAATTTTTCTAAAGTGTTATTCCCACACTAAGGAAATTGAAAAAGACATTTAGACATTTAGAAAACAATTTCCTTAGTTAACATATATTTTGATTTTTATTAAGCGCATCTACACTTAAAAGAATGACGCTTGAACTGTATAAACGTAATTTAAAAACGACTTATCGTAGTCAGTGTCTAGACACAATCACGTGTACAACTATATAATTAACTACAGGCTACACGTGTTTGTCTGTCGTTATGCAGCGATGTTAATAAAAAGACAATGGGTTACGATTTAATGACTAGACCATTTCTTTTGATAAGGCAACATTTAAGTATACATAAAATTGTATTAAAATTATTATTAGGTACCTAAAGTAAGGAATAAGGAATATATAATAATTAATGCAATAAATGGATGGATGGATGTGAAATGCACTTTTGTATGAAGTGACAACCATTGCTAAGGTGATGCATATTTTACTCGTCAACTTTTCAATATTTTATTTTAACAAGTGACTCCGTTCTCCACTTACCGCTTGAATCCGGGACATTGTGTGATGGTGGCGCTTTGTTTTGTCACTAGAGCGGAGGATGAAAATGAGAAAA
The DNA here is from genome assembly GCA_038994665.1 of Podotricha telesiphe. NCBI lineage: Eukaryota > Metazoa > Arthropoda > Insecta > Lepidoptera > Nymphalidae > Podotricha > Podotricha telesiphe. The sequence continues at coordinate 46,622 of JAOYRR010000298.1, read as the reverse complement.
CATTTATGTAAACATAAAATTGTATTAAAATCATTATTAGGTTCCTAAGGTAAAGCGCGGAATTGAGTTCCGAAACTCAACATGCAATGTTTCAAAATTGGGCAGAAAGTGGAGAACGGAGTGTCTTGGCACTAGGGTTCCTTCGCCTACATACGGGGAAAGCGTGAAGCTACTTTTTCAATATTATATATAGGTAGTGAGTTCAAATCCTACTCGATGTGTCACACCTATATAAATTATTCACAGATTAGAAAATTCAATATAGATAGAATGTAAAATACATACAATTAATATTTGTATCAGTACAATTAATTTCTACATACACAATATGCGACGTTTGACGTCAGAAAATATTATCGCGTTTTCAAACGACTTGAACGATACGATTACTTTTAACTTTTGACCCACAAAGACCAACAGACATAACAATAGTGATAAATAGAGTACCGACGTCACTGTATATACTAACTCTATCTTGTCCCAAATCAAGACTTGTTGTATTCAACTATATTTATTTATCAGCCAATCAGTATGTATATAAATATTTTTTATAGCATTTTCGAAATGTAGAGAAACATTGAGATGATTTTCAAAAATAAATTACTTATTTTAGAAACGTACCTAAATATTTCTCCGAATTGGATTCGTTTTTTTTTCCTTTCAGAAATCTAGTGTCCCGACACTCTGTCGACCGAATTCGAGATATAGCGTTAAGTGGCGCAACTCTACGCTGCATATCCAGCTGCGACACAATCGTAAAATCTTTAAATATGTATAAAGCTATATATATATTAAAGCTATATATAAAATACTAAAGCAGCTATTGAAATTATAACTGACGTATAGGCATTGTTAGATGAATGGGATAAATTATAAATTCTAATTCTGTTGTCACATTACAATATCGCGCATTTAAAATACAGTAAAACGCCTTTAATACGATTTCGCATTGACCTAACAATAAAAACGCGTCTTAAGAGTGAAAACTTATTAAGCGGGAAATAAATTTTGTAAAAAAATATTGCAAAATGAATATATTGGTAGAAGTATAAACATTAGACATTTTATATTTGGATCATATTTTTTTTGGGCTTGACAAAAATATTTTATCAGTTAGGTTCATTGACGGTCAGTAACTGGTTCATTGACGCGATTTTGTTATTGTTTAAATACAATTGATGGACATTTTTGAAACAAAATACCAACACTTCGTTACAATGATTAACTGGCTGCAAATACACATTGAATTTGTTAGTCAATTAGTCATTGACCGCTACCGTTACAGCATAGATAGCATATTAAACGGGATGACAAATCGTATTGCGCATGAACAAATCATGCTACAAGTTGCAGGGCACTCACATAAAATATGTGTATTATATGAGAAATCGTATTAAGCGGGAGCTTATTTATGGATGGATAGTAGAAAAAAAATTAATAGAATGTTATGGCACACAAATTATAAATAAATTACACAAGAAAAAAAGAAGTTATAATTACATATACGAGAACATATATTTTATTCAGTTTCATGCGTACCTCGACACTCCGTTCTCCGCTTATACCCGCATTTGAGACAACTTATATGTAAAACATATATTTAAAAAACGTACAATTTTTTTTAAAAACAGCGGAATTTGAGCCCGCGTCTCTTTAAAACCGTTCAAGAAAAGAAAGAGGATAGAGGCTCGGTTTCAAATCCCGCGGCGTTCTAATTTTTCTACGTTTTCTAAATATATCTTTTCAATTTCCTAAGTGAGTGAATGACACTTTAAAAAAATGTTAATATAATTTACATGTAATTATTCTCACGAGTAGGAATCGAACCCACAACGTCGCGTTTACAATCAGACGCGGTCTCAATATAGAAAGATTATTAAAATATGTTGAGTAAACCAACGAGATAAATAGTTTTAAAATAAATACAAATAAATAAATAAAAAAGGAACGGGTAAGGGGAAGTTACGTTAGAAATTTGATAGGAAAAAATGGACGGAATTAATAATCTAATCTAATGAACGACCTTTTTCCAACGATAAATGTAAAAGATAGTGTCGTTTCATTATATTATTTAGAGTATGAAATGTTAAAAAACCTGACATTTTCGCAACAAATATATCTTAATACGTGAAAGAGAAAATTGTGGGCTCATTTTTACGAAATATGGTTGCTATGGTGATGTATATTTCACGCGTCAACGGGGTACGGATACTATTCAATATTTTATTTCAACAAGAACGGAGTCGTTCTCCACTTTTCGCCCGATTCTGGGACATTGAGTGTTTGAACTTGGCGTTTTGTTTTGTCACCAGAGCGGAGGATGAAAATAATTTAAATATAATCATTACCCCGAGTAGGAATCGAGCTCTCTACTATCGCGTATGCGGCAGCGACCTGAATTCAGTTTTAAATGTATTTTTTATTTTTCATATTTAAATTCGACACATAATATAGAAAATGTTTTTAATTTATATAATATACAAGCGACCCGCTCACGGTTTTGCTTGCGCGAGCTGTGTTATATTTTCGGCGGCCTTTTCGTAAAACAATGAAATTTCTGGAAAAACTAAAAAGAATGGTATCTCAATACCCTCTAGTTTCTATATATAAAACTTTATCACAACCCGTTCAGCGGTTTCGCCGTGTTGACGTCACAGGCTGAGTGACTTTCGCATTTACAATATTATTATCATTTATATCTTTTAAGCACGTCTTTTGACAAGCAATACTTAACAAAGTAAAAAAATACACATCGAAGGGCTAAAAAAAGGGTATATACATCAAACGCTGCCTGTCTTTCGTCCAGCAATAATTAGTGACGAGCCATTAAGCAAATCGTAAAAGAGCCGCCATTTTAGTGTAGATAATTCAGGTAGCACCGTGACTCATCGGCGCGTGTGCCAACTGTCATTATTTTAAAATAAATATGAAAATTTCTAATTTATTCTCGAACATTCTTGGTAACGTTTACAATGATATAAAAATATATTGATTATTTTATATTATAGATATGTATATATATAAAACATAACATATTTAGGCATATAAATTATTTCAATTGAAATTAGCTTGTATCCTTTTTATTTTTTACATAAAAAAAAACAATCAAATCTTTATGTAAATTTAATAGGCCAAATTTTCAATCACTAGTTTAATATTTAATTTTAATCCGCTTTAAGTTATAAAATTTCACGTGACTATTACCATAGAAAAATAATATATTTAAGATTGCTTTGATTGATAAGCTTTAGTAGGTACCTACCGAATCTTAAGGCTTTCCAATAACATGCCAGTATAAATAATTAGAAATAAAAACGAAATAATTTATATCTTAAGAGAAAAAGCGTGAACCTGCTTTTTTATAATTGTATTGTATTTTTTTTTATTGTTCTTATTGCTTTTTAGTCATCATGGCGCAATTGGAACAGTATTTAGTAATTTAGTGCAGTAGTGTATTTTAATTTGTACATGCGATATAAGTGAGTTCAATTTTCAGTGCGATGAATAACTTATATTTACTAAAAATAGGTTTCCCGTTTTGTTTTTTTTTAAAAGTAAACCTTAACGTTTTACCACCCAAGACTCTATATTTAATAGCTCTAAAATCGATAAACCCTAGCTTATCTCTAACAACCCCCCTTTAAAACACACTTTTCGTCAAGATTAAATAAAATATGTACGAACACATTGGAAACTTTGAATCGTTCTACATTCCATGAAAGTTATAACCAAAGTGGTCTAGAACAAGTGAAGTAATTTCAATTCAATACATTTTCATACTAACTTGTTTGAATGCCGGCAGGTAATACAATTCTTATGAGAGGCGTAATTATAGTAGCGCTGTTGGAGCCGCGCCAACCCAGGCTACCGACCTTTGGGACATCAGACACTATTGTAATTCAAAGATTACTCTAAAATTATATATTAAATTAGATGTATATATATATATATAATTAATAATTGTAACTCGATTTCATACTTTTTTTGCGTAAATGTAATCGAATTGACGATCCTATAGCGTAGTTCTTGGCTGTCAATTGAATGTTTTTATTTTGAAAAACCAATTTGCTTATTCGCTAATTAGAAAAATAGCGGTGTTGAGTTCCGCCATCGATTAACGCAAACAGCTACGTAACTCACCTTTTTTTACATTTTTTATAGTGTGCGAAACACTAAGGCAATTGAGTTGAAAGTGAATTGAAACAAAAGTTCTCGAACGGTTTTTGTAAGGCGCAGGTTCAAATCCCGCTGCGTTAAACTTTTTATATGTTTTCTAAATATGTATTTTTTTTATAACCCACCTTTCTCTTGTTAGTCTACTTTACTACAATATATTGAACTGCATATATTGCATACAGATTTTTGTTAAATTTTGACGTCAAGTGGTTATCATCGACGAATAGTCATCCTTTGTTAGAGCTTCAATAATTTCCGTTGCTTGTTTAACAATATATTACAAATATTTATAACAAATACATTTTTTGATAACATTTTTTTAAAGTGTTATTCCCACACTAAGGAAATTGAAAAAGACATATTTAGAAAACGTATAAAAATTTGAACGAAGGTTTTCAAGAGGCGCGGGTTCAAATCCCGCTGCGTTCAAATTTTTATACGTTTTCTAAATATGTCTTTAACAAATACATTTCTTACAAAGGTTTTATAATCTCAAAAACCAAAGGATAGACAAAGAGCTACTAACTGACTGTCTCTATATATTTCAGCGCATATATTTCACAACTACTGCAGCGTAAAAGCAATACCAACTAAAATATTACGAGTAAACATAATGAATTAGTCACTAACTTGACGGCTATTCATATTTCATTTGAGTACAAGACTTCAAATAACAGAAATAAACACTTGCGAATGTAAAGCTTCGTACACCACTCGACTTCTACTTTTACACATGACTGTATTTTACGAGGCTTAATAGAGGCGAAATGACACTTTGTTCGCAACTTTGCGATTTTTTATACGTATCAAGAGAAATAATAAGTATTGATATGTACAACGTTAAAAAAACAGCATATTTGTTCGTCAAAACTATAGGAAAATCTCAACGGCGTGCACTGTTTTCTTACAAGAGCGAAGCAATGAAATAAATTTGAGATGAAGTCTGAAGAGATGAAGAATCTGAGTGGGAATCGAAGCGACCACTATTGCGTTTACAGTCCCACAGCCCTGAGATGGCCTCAACATATATATAGGTACAAGTGATTCAAAATTTACTTAAATAACAGCCTACTATTGTTATGAACGTTGCAGTTTAACGAAGTCTCTATAAATCTGGAGATTATATGTTAAAACCTGTTATTACGCAATTGAATTTGATTGAAGAGATCACAGATTCGGTTCTAAGTTAAGGCAATAAACATTACACTGAATTCTAAAGGATGTTGAACCTATATTATAAGCTAGGTCAAGTTATTTTAGAATATATTGTGTGAGAGAGATTTTAATCGCGATTGGCTTTGGGTCCGTTCCCACTTGGAGGAATGGTTATATTTAAATCATTTTCATTTCTCCGTTTCTGTAATTATTCGCATTTCTCGGTGCGTTTTGTATTGGCACAGATTCCGGCAGAAAGCTTAGAACGGAGTGTATTGAGGGTGTCTTTTTACCTATATTGCAATACAGAAAACAATGTGGAAAGCTGAGGAGATTTTATTAAGAGTATTTTCCTATAACACATAAATAACTATAAAATTAGTATTCAATAATATTAAATAAATTACATAGTAAAGCTTCTAAAATTATTGCAGTTTTAAAGTACTTTTTATATGAACCAAGCCTAAACTCGCAGAAATGTCAAACGGGATTAAACAAGAATAGGTGGCAGTTAGAGAGCATAGGAGCGCACAGAATTAGTGCGAGGGGTGGACGAACTGTGGACACAGTAGCATTGTAATTGAGAATTAACTTGTTTTGCAAGATCAAAATCAAAATATCCTTTATTATATTTAACATTTTTAAAGTGTTATTCGCACACTTAGGAAATTGAAAAACACTTATTTAGAAAACATATAAAAATTTTAACGCAGCGGCTCAACGCTTGCACGGTTGCTTGAACGGTTTTCAAGAGGCGTGGCTTCAAATCCTGCTGCGTTAAAATTTTTATACGTTTTCTAAATATGCCATATTCTTTATTAAAATTGTCGTTTAAAACGTTGTTACAATTTTTTTTTTATTTGAATTACATATATCTAACACGTCATTAATATAAAAAGGTGTCAGCATGGTGTGTCCAGCCAAATATTTCTTTCTTGTCCTAAAATACCAATTAGTAAAGTTAGCTACTCGCCTAAATAAAACAATTGATGAACCTTATTTCAAAATATTTCAAAATGATGTTACTGATATAACCGCATAGTCTGAGAAAACCTTTTTACAGAACTAAAATTAACGGAACGTCAAACGCCGGTCCCTGTATATTTCATTGGCCTCGTTCACTGTCATCATATACGCCCTCTGGAGAGCCTTTATGCCTTTTATGTGATCTTTCTCCAGTATCATCGATACTGTGTTCTCGAAGATCAGACCAACAAAGGGGTAAAAAGGGGAGGGCCCCCTTTTACCCTTTTTCCTCATATATTTTAGCATTTAATTTATAACAGGTAGTCCGGTACTTCAAAAAGTTACATATATAATTTTGTTGTATACCTAGCAATTCAATCTTAACAGTTTCAAGCTTAATATCAGTCAAGTATAAGTCCACTTAAATGAAAGATACGTTTTATGTCACATATTTTTATGGCATATAATATCATAACAATTAGATCGATTGAGGCCATGGTGGCGAAGTGGGACAGCAGTCTGACTGTATACGTGATTGGTCGTGGGTTTGATTCCCACTCGGGGTAATATTTAAAATATTTCTATTTCTCCGCTCTGGTACGTTAGACAAAGAGCACCGTTGAGCACCGTTGAGCACCGGGCAGAAAAGTCGCAAAAAATATACTACACTACTAATATATATTCATAGAAGTATGTGCAAATTACATATCTTAAGTGGAATTTGAAGTCACGAACAAAAATTAGCCTTTAATTTCCTTCTATGAAATCTATAGATTAATTTATAACACATTAAAAGATTCTAAAACCAATATTAAAATAACTATTTTTTTTTACATTTTTAAAGTATTATTCACACACTTATTAAGTTGAATAACATTTTTACAAAACGTACAAGAATTTGAACGCAACGAGATTGGAACCCGCGCCTCTTGTACCTTCCTGGCACCTAAGATAAAGTGCGGCGTTGATTTCCTCTTCTCCAGTATATGGAATTCATTCTGACACTGCCGTGAAACTACGTTATATAAAAATTATGCTTTAGCATAATTTAAAGAATGTCTCGTAAATATGTATTCAAGTAAATCTCGTTATATCAAATGGTTATCTTGTATAGCGACAGCAACCACAATAAACAATGCCCCCAAGTCTGCTAGACTATGTTATCATTAGACTTTAATCTTATCACTATATACTTTTACAATTTTACACGAATTGGTTACACGTAGTAACATGACGGCGCGTTTTTTTATTATAAAAAGGTTTTATTCTAATTAATTATAGTAAATTTTTTTTTAAGCCATAAATAAATCTAGTTTCTTTTCAGCTTCACGCTTTTTCCCGCATAGCAGGGTAGTCAGAGAGCCGCCAGGGTTCATGGAAGATGGTAGTCCCCGTGGCCCTGGCCAGTGGCGGTGGAGCACCGTGAGGTATTAGTGGGTAAACGGACGGCCTATATCTGCCGGTCCGGAGTCCCACTTAACCACGTCCGAATCCCCAATCGGGCGGGTATCCGAAAGGATTTCCTCACGTAAAAAAAAAAAAAATGTCTAGTCAGAGAGAACCTACTGTTAAGACGCCCCGTTTTCTCCACTTTCCGCCCGCTGCCTTTTATCTATACATATAATAGAAATGTAATTAATCGTTGTCTGTGCATGGTAAATATATGAAAAAGAAATATTATTCGCGGCATTTATCAATGTCATAGAACTCAAAACAATGCTTTTTTTTTTCTTTTCTTTTCTGTTTGTTCGTGCACGCTAATCTCAGAAAGGACTCGCCTGATTTAAATGCAGACTATTGTATTTTAAAAAGCTCCCTTAACATTTAATGTTTATTTTATTTCAATCGCTTCAAAAATAAAAAAGTTACAACCATTTAAATATTGTTCGATAAAATTGCTATAAAATAACTGTTATTAAACTGGCTGAAGCTTTAATTATTTTCATACTTCGACACGTGCTTGTGGAGGTGAGAACGGGAGCGGGCGATAAAACCAAATAGTTATAGCCGTGAAGTTTACGGAGGCAAACCCGCGAGCGGGTCGCTAGTCTATAATAAACAGCTGTGGCGAATGTTACAAGCAACATAACACGCGTTAAGTTAAAAGGTACGAAATTACAAATCTTATTAAAATGGACATCACATTTTTTTTTAAACTTATAAAAAACATAAAGTAGTCTATAAATAGCAACCGAGCATTACGCGACGTGAGATTGCCAGTGTTTTTTTCGTCGTGGATCAGATTAGGAACAGTTTTTTTTTTAAGTTGTTTCCATGGCAACAAGTACGTGTTTACGTTGCAAATTCGCTTGTATAGTTTCAACACGTCTTGTAAATTCGAATATTAGAATATAATACAATTGAATTGTCATAATATCAATAGTTAAATAAAAGACTGAATCAATTTTTACTTTTAGTAAAAATTATACGGAAGGAGTATGAAATTTGGCATACTTAAAGTTTTTAAACTTTAAGTATGCCAAATTTAGAAGATTGCAGAATAATAATAATGAAAGGAATATATATAAAATGAAATAAGCGCTTGATAATTCAAGTGTTTGACATACACTTTTGTATAAAGTGACATACACGTAAGGCAACGCGTATTTTACGTGTCAACGAGTCTAGTAAATATAAACACATATTTATTTTATATCTATATTATAGTATGAAAGTTTTTAATATCACAATCATAGAATAAAAGTGACATTTTCAATCAAATTAAAATTTATATATTTTTTTATGTTACTTAAAACTGATAGTAAAAGGGCCTATTCTAATATTGCAACTTCTAACAAATTGCATATTTTTTAAGTTAGGACACTTTGATTGACATTTGAGCGATATATTTATTTAAACCCATTATAATTTAAACACATCCTCTCTCGCCTAATCATATTTTTTTGTACTAAAAATCTTTGTAAAAGCCTCTTTATTGATAACTGCTTATAATAACTCAAGGAACTCAAGCGAGGCAATATCCAAGACACACGGGTTCAAATGCTACGTTTTGATTTTTAATATATCATTACTAAACGCATTTAATTACTTAAAACCTCCTCCTTAGTCTAGAAAAAAGATTAAAAACGCACTCACTTAAGTTTGCATATGTATTTTTGTTTCCACTACACACGTAGTTTGTAGTTCTCAGGTTTTTCAAGGTAGATACGAAACGTTGGAATTACAATTGTTTTTAATATATGAAATATATTTGAGGGCATCGTGGCGCAATTGGACGATGTGTGACTGTAATCGCGATTGGTACTGGGTTCTTTTCCCACTCAGTAGAATGTTTATAATTTAATTACTTTCATATTTCCGCTCTGATGATTATGACAGCGCGGCGTTGAGGTCCGCCATTCAACACGCAATACCTCTTATTCTGGCGAATATCTTGACATTAGGTTTTGGCTAGTAACCCAAGGCCAAATGCGAATACAACTAAGAGTATATGATACTTATATAAAATAGAAGGCATAACATTAGTTTAAACTAAAAAAATAAAGTTTTATATATTTCCTTGAAAGTTATTTTCAATCAAGTCAATCAGTTCAATAATGATAGAGAACTAGCAACGAATCATGCTTCCGTTGTAGCTCTAGTGTCAAGACACTCCTTTCTACACTTTCTGCCCGAATTCGTTGAGTGGCAAAACTCAGTGACGTGCTTTGTTTTATAACAAGAAAGCGATGAAATTAAATTAATTCAAATATAATCCTTCCTCTGTGTGTAGATCGAACCATAAACCAATCGCTTTTGCAGTTTGACACTGCTCCACTGCGCCATCATGGCGCTCTTTGCGCGTTCTTTATATTTTGAACGTAATATAATAAGTAAAAATATTAACGAACATACACAATATTATTAAGTATTTTTTGTTGTAATTAAGCCTCATAAATATGTCAAGATATGATAATGAAATATGAATGTCCCACAGTCAATTGGAGGCGATTGGCCTCAAGCTAACGTGTGACAATATTTGAGCTGACGCCTTTTTTTGCTTAACATAAACACTTAAGATGTATTATTTTTTTTAATTAAGGCCCTCGTGGCACTGTCTCAGCGTGTGACTGTAAAGCGATTGGTTGCAGGTGCGATTCCCAGTCAGGAAAATGATTATATTTAAAAAACATATATTTAGAAAACGTATAAAGATTTTAACGCAGCGAAATTTGACCCTCGGCTTTTGTAGACCGTTCAAGTTTGAAGGTTTTATACGTTTTCTAAATATATGTTTTTCAATTTCCTAAGTGTGTGAATAACACTTTAAAAAAATGTTAAATATTTACATTATTTTCCGCGGCATTGATTTCCTCCACTCAACACAGTGTGTCGAATTCGGTCGAAAAGTGTATAACAGAGTGACTTATCTCCTATCTAGGTATCGGTATAGGTGTCGGTATAGGAGTAAAGGTTGCCACTGAAAAAACATATATAATTGTAACATTATCTCGCTTTATCTTAAACAAGCTGCGCTAAATCTTTTAATAGTTACGTTCAGAGTAATCTGAATATTACGCCCATAAATGACTTTTACTGTCCACTAATTCCCGTTGTCATCGGCGATTATAACTAAGATTTATTTTAATAGTAATTCAATATGTTACTAAAAAATTTAATACGTTACACTGAGCAGGTTGATGAACCTACTATCAAGACACACTGTCCTTCTATTTCCGTTACAAATCGGGTAATCAGAACAAAGAAATAAAAATAATTTAAATTTATCATTCCCCCGAGTGGAAATCGAACCCACACAATCTGGTTGTCATAATAATAATAACATCAACGGGTATCCGTTGGTACTTTATTTTATAATATGACTGTAGTGCAGCTAGTTTTAACCTAAAATATTTTTTAAAATGTTATCTATTCATTAGGATATGGAAAACATGTTTAGAAAACCAAACACGCACCTTTTGAACGGATCCCAAGAAGCGCGGGTTCGTTCGCGAGAATTTTTTTGGCAGGCCGAAATCACACTCCTTAATAATATTTAAAATTGTATTCATATTATAAATTTTAATATACAAAAACATAAAATGTAAAAAAAAGTTAGGAAAAAAATTAAAACCAATAGGTTAGGCAATATGGTCTTGCAAATTCTGAGAGAAGTAAATAGACATCGATGAGTTGTTTTTTCTTATCTCGTAAAATGACGCAATTGAACGAGAAATAAGTAAAAAATTAGTAATAAAAATATATTTTTTAATACAAGAATGTACTAATTGACCTACAGCTAATACTATATACGAAATGAGATGGCAAGCATCTTTACATATCATAAAAGTGTAACTCGCTGTGAGCAAGAAATATATATGAGAAAAATAATATAGGAGACATTTATCAACCCAAAATAGATTTTTAAATTGTTTCTGTTTGTCTGTGCGTTCGTGTACGCAAATTTCAGAAACGGCTAAACCAATTTAAATGCAGTTTTGTCTTTTGTGTTTTGGTAAGCTTTCGCTAACATTTCATGTTTATTTCATTTCAATCGGATTATAAGAACGATAACTGTATCATTTCTCTAATTGTTACCAATGAATGACATATTTGTTGCTAAATTCATGTTTATAGTGTGTTTAAAAAAAAATCTTATATAGATAATAAATAATTTAACTGTTAATTTAATTTAAATATTAATTTGAAATTATAAAATAAAATGACCGGCCAAACTATTAAATGCATAAATTATTATATATCGTTAAATTATGCGGCCACACTTTATTTATGCTAGGTCTTTTAATATTCGATAATCTAAGAATATCAATTTATTACTTGCTTAATATTTAATTTCCGGATGCACCTTGTTTAACAGCTTATATGGGAATATAAAATATATATATTCTAACATTTTGAAGAATTATTTACGCGCTTAGGAAATTGAAAATCATTTTAAGATAACGTTTAAAAATTTTAACGCAGCAGGATTCGAAACCGCGCCTCTTCGGAACCATCCAAGCGCTCTGACCGCTAACCCATACGTTCTACATCCGGCAACGTCGCGACGGCTTAGTCTCCTTATCTTATGTACAAGTTTTACATGAGAGAAAATGGATGCAGTATACAGACAAAATATAATTGTAATAAATTTTTATATTTGTCAAAAACTGACAGTAACAGCCACAAATTCAAATCATTTCATTAGGGTTAGGTTTTGATACTATCGAGCTTAATGTCCCCAAAAATCATTTAAAGTATACAGTATTAACATGTATTGTGTAATATTGGATTTGTGCGGCCACGTGACAGCACTATATCTGTTATAGAATATTATCACACCAATGATATATATTTGAATAGTTTATAATATTATAAATTTATGTACAACCAGCGACCCGCTCGCGGCTTGTCTGCGTAAATTACACGACTAAAACTACATGGCTTTATCGCCCGCCCGCGTTCTCACTTAAATAACAAACTTTGATTAAATTTGTAATAGAAATGGTTGTAACTTTTTTAATAATGAACTGATTGTAATGAAATAAACACTAAATGTTAAAAGAAGCTTACCAAAATACAGTAGTCAAAGCAGACTTTAAATCGGTTAAGCCGTTTTTGAGATTAATGTGCACAAACAAACAGAAAAGAAAATTAAAAATATTTTTTTTCGGTTCTATCACATAGCTAAATTGTCCCTTATGATGTGATATTTTTTTCATATAGCTTCCATGTACAGACAGCGATCAGTTACATTTTTATTATATATATATATATAGATATGAATAGGTACATAATCCTTAGTGTTATTGGGGCGCGATATCGCTTAGGGATAGCTGTTCCTCGTGCAGTAAGTGTGTTTCTGAAGCAAATATTTGCAATACAATAATAAATTTTATATGAACATAAAAAATAATAATTTTTCTATCCATACTAATCCATATTAAATATTATAAATGCAAAAGTAATTGGCTGTCAGTGATATCATCACAGCCAAACCTGCTGAACCTATTATGATAAAATTTTATATAAAAACTTGAGTGATTTGAGATGAACATAGGCTACATTTTCTCCCCTTTTATTTGGTATATCATTGTTTTACGAAAAGGCCGCCGAAAATACGAGACACCTATCGCGGCCGGGTTGCTAATAAGTTTATAAAACTGACTACTGCGACACTTGGTACAATGATTCATTATAACTAAAATGTAACTGCTCCCTTTTCAGAAGTGACGGCGTTGAGTTCCTTCACTGAATACGCAATATTCCGAGTGACAACGCAGCTACACGGGACAAATGTATGGAGCTGATTATTGTTTTTAAGTAAAAGCAGTTAATACCTAATACATAAATATTCTACTATTGCTTATTTCTGTTTGAAATGGATATGCAAAAAACAGAAAATTTATACTATGACATTTGAATTTAAAATAATATAAACCCAAAAAATTTATAATAAATATAAATTAAGAAAAAAAACAGCCATAGGACTGTCCAAAGTGAAAAATGTATCTTAAAATTTTAATATAAAATTTGAAATTTCATATGTTTAAATTAAAACAACCAATACTAATCTGGTTTTTACATCTATTAAAGTTATATTCGACACTAGTGATCCGACCGCGGCATCGCCTGATTAAGCTACACGACCAAGAGAAAACTGCTTCGTTCTTTTCGCCGGCCCGCGTTTCACTTAAATCACAAACTTTAATTAAATTTCTAATTTAAATGGTCGTAACTTCTTTATTTATGAACCGATTGAAATGAAATAAACATTTTATGTTAAGGGAATTTGACCACAATACAATAGGCAAAACTGCATTTAAATCGGTCACCTGTTTCTGAGATTAGAAATGCACAGATAAACGGACAAATAGAAAAGAAAATTACAAATCATTGTTTTGGGTTTTATTAGATTGATAATTACCCCCTATAAAATATATATTTTTTAATATATCTGTCATGTACAGACAGCGATCACTTGTATTTTTATTATATTTATAGATATAGATTAGGCATTCGGTGACGATTATGCGCCTTAAGAAGATTTCACTTAAAAAAAAACAAAATATTTTAAGTATATTATTTTAACATTAAAAGTCTAGTTTTAATAGTCTGTAATATATATATATATATATACGTATTTCAATGTTAATCTAGATCATTATGAATTTTCATTACATGCGATATAAAATTTTATATACTTATATACAATAGTATTTGCGTATAATTGCATTAAAAGTCTCTTTTAATAGTCTGTAAAATATATATATACGTATTTAAATACTAATCTAGATCATTATGATTTTTTATTACGTGCGATATAAAATTTTATATACTTATATACAATAGTATTTGCGTATAATTGCATTTACATCTTCAATAAACACAATACAGAAGTAGTCGCTATTCGATACGGCTATATTATCACCTAAATAATAACTTATACATATAATATTATAAACAAATACAGTTTGTGCTATATTCAAGTGATACGCCGAGCGTTTATCGTTCTGACGTAAAGACTGACATAAATTACAATTTATTTATTTATATATTAATATATAACAACGCACAATACTAGTATTAGATAAAAAAATATAATTATAGCGGTTATGATCTTGTATGAATTTCTCATACATTTCAAACTGGTAGTCACACATGAATTACAGAAACGGGATGCCAATTTTAATTGTGTTTTGGTAGGTTAAGTAGGTTTTATAAATGATAACGCGGCTTGGGAATGAAATACTCGCTCCAGTCCGTTTCTATGGTATAAATAATTATAAATCTCCAAATTGACTTGAGCCAGCCGAGTTTCTGACGCTGGTCCTTCTTAGGTCTGAGGCATTGACTTTAGTAATCCGGTGGTAAATTTTGATTAAATTTAAATTCAAATTCTATATGACCTATACTTTTTCATTTCTATCTTTCCTAGATTAGTTGTACAACGCAAACCGTAGCCTGTAGGAATTTCGGTGATATCAATGAACTTCAACTTTGTACACCTACTAGTTGGGACCGTGCGTTGTCTGTCAGGCACTCGGTGACAGGCGCGGATCCTTCAAAAATGATTGTGGTCATAGACACCTTAAAATCGGCCAAGTGCGAGCTGCTAACCCGCAACAGGTATTTATTTTATTAAGGTGCTTGTTTGAGTTTGAGTTTTGACCATGCCGATTGTCCCCGCCGAATCCCGCCATTGCTAACTGAGTAACGGACGATTTTTATCACTATTTAGTTATAAATATATATAAACAAAACAACTCTAAAAAGAACGAAACCCCTTCTCTATACCACCATCACTTTAAATGATGTAGAAAGAAGAAACAAAAACAAAACACGCAATATTTACTCTCACGAAATTTGCGTCTTATCTAAATAAATTGAGTCATCACATTACCTAGTGGCTATCCAATTAGCTCGGAAAACTCGTGTTCTTTTTTATTTTGTACCGCGAAAAGGCCGTACTTTTTCTTAGTACAAATATAAATAATAGTACCAATGTAATAGTTTTTTTCTCTTTGCTTTCGAGCTTCGTCATTAAAGCGACCATGCCGCTCTGATAACAGATGTAAACATAAGTTTACATACAACTTTTCACATTATTAATAGTTATTTATTCGAATATTATTCATACTTTCTTGGTTAAAACCCAATACGGTATCGTAAGAATACTGTTACATTCTCCCACGTTCTGGTAGAGACCGCTTGTGCAAAAACTGCGTCGATAAATAGATTTTGCTATTCGAATATGTACTCGTATTCTTCAGTCGACTATGTAAAATAAAATATAAGTTAAATTTGCCTTTAAACAAATTTTTACTAAGAATTATAATAAGAAAACTATTTATTTTTTTAGCTTCACACTTTATCCCGCATAGCAGTGTAGGCAGTTAGGACCTAGCCTCAAAACACTGTTTAATTAGACATTGTGTGTTAAGTGGGGGGCGATGTCCAGTCGGGTAATAATTTCCCCGAGTGCACATCGAACTCACAACTTATTATTTTACATATTATATTCAATGATTTTTAATTGCCATTTCGGTTAAATCTAAAATGAACGTTAAACCATTCTCTTCAAACATCTCACATTATATATAAAATAAATAAATAAAATAGATAAAACGAAATAGATAACTGCTTTTTTTCAAATTAAAAAAAAAACCTCACCATACAAACTCGTGGCCGTCCAATTAGCGAGGACATTATTGTTGTCTTGTATGGCGAAAACGCTGTAACTTTCTTAGTACAAAAATATTAAGTAGAGTTCATTAGCGTACACGGTAAAGTGTGCAACAGGATGTTTACAAACACAAACGTTAATTAATTTACCCATATATAATGATAAATTGTATAATTACCTCCTTGCGTATGATAAAATACAGATATATTCATATTTTACTACGAATTTTACTACAGATGTTGTCATTAATAGTCTTACTATTTAAATAGTGTATTGTTTGAAACATTTATTATTTATCTATAATGGTTCAGAGACCTAACTAATGTATACCTAATGTCTTCCGTATATCATTTAATTATTTTTAACATTTTTATTTAAAGTGTCGTTCGCACACTTTGGAATTTCTAAAAGAAAAATTTAGAAAACGTACAAACATTTGAACGCCGCGGGATTTGAACCCGCGCCTCTTGAAAATCGTTCAAGCGCTCTAACCGCTAAGCCACGCGTTCTACATCCAGCTACGTCGAAATTCTTTTACGCTTATTACAATATTATAAGTAAATTTGTTTTTAACATCTCTGTAGAGAGATTTTTACAAATTTCTGCTACCCAAAGATTATTCTACGAACAATCGGTTGGCAAGAGAGAATGCTATTTATTAAATATATATATTTTTTACATATAAGTGTTATTCACACTCTTAGGAAATTGAAAAACATATTTAGAAAACGTATATAAATTAGAATGCATGGCTTAGCGGTCAGAGTGCTTGAACGGTTTCGATCAAATCCCGCTGCGTTCAAATTTTTATACGTTCTCTTAATGTCTTTAACATTATATTAATCTCGCCATCGTGACGCAGTGGGTGTCTTCTGCTACGGTAAGCTCGCTTGCTTGTGTCGTCATGAATTATCATCATTTAATTACTGAAACTTAATAAGACAAAACGCGGCTTTGAGGTCTCTCACTCAACACACAATGGCTCTAATTCGGGTGGAAAGTGGAGAACGGAGTGTTTTGAAGCTAAGTTCTCTCCGGCTACCTTGCTATGTGAGCAAAAAAATGACAGCCATCTACATTTACAGCTCATTAAGAGCAAATTGCTGTTTGACGGTGTTTAGCACCGCACTGTTTTACACTATATGGAGGAAAACTCTACATTATAAATCCGAATATTCCTTTTTTTTACATTTTTTAAAGTGTTATCCGCACACTTAGGAAATTGAAAAATACATATTTAGAAAACGTATAATTTTTACGCAGCGGGATTTGAACCCGCGCCACTTGAAAACCGTTCAAGCCCCCCCGAGCAAGATTTGAAATCACAACTGTCGCTTTGAATCGCACACATGCCAATAAAAAGACATTAAGTTCCGTAAACTAAAACAGTTTTCAAATTCGCTATTCAATATAGAAATCTAATATTACAAAAGATATTACGATAGCCTTTAAAACATATTTATTATGCATATGTTATGACTAGTTCTTATTTTACAGTTGACTATATAAACATATATACTAAACCTTTTAAAGTCAACTTAAAATGAAATTGTTAGGTATTATAGAAAAAACTAAATATCATATTTAGAATACGTATAAAAATTTGAACGCAGCGAGATTTGAACCCGCGCCTCTTGAAAACCGTTCCAGTTCAGGTTGAACGCATGGCTTAGCGGTCAGAGCACTTGCAACGGTTTTCAAGAGGCGCCGTTTCAAATCCCGATGCGTTCAAATTTTTATACGTTTTCTAAATATGTCTTTTTCAATTTCCTTAGTGTGCGAATAACACTTTAAAAGATGTTAAAAAAAGAAAAACTAAGTATAATTTTAATTTAAAATCTATACAAGAACTTGAAGGCTCTACATCAATTTTCAAGCAGTCTAATATACATTAGAGATTACAATTTATAAAGTACAACAATTATATAAAGATAGCTTTACAATTTAATATTAAACATTTACACAAGCGAACGCTGAATCCAGTAATCACGCGTCGATATCCAAGTTTTGATTGCATTACAGCCAACACGGCTCCGCTTTCCCACAAGATGGAGACGTACTCGTAAAAGTAAAACAAACGTTTATAGAAAATTCATGCGCATTCTTAACATTTACACTTTTATGATCTCGCGTAGTAAACATCGTACCGTGGAAAAATATTCTACATTGAGATTCGAAACTTAGATAAGCTATTGGTTCCCAATGCCTGCAGGTATTTGAAATTAAACGACTTGCTATGAGTAAGAATGATTATCAGTCCATACTAATGTTATAATTGTGAAAGTAACTCTGTCTATTTAGAAAACGTATAAAAATTTGAACGCAGCCGGATTTGAATCCGCGCCTCTTGAAATCCGTTCAAGCGCTCTAACCGCTAAGCCATGCGTTCTACATCCAGCTAAGTTGAAATATTTATACGCTTATTACAACTTATATGCTAACAACAAATATAAGTTGTAATAAGCGTATAATAATTTCGACGTTTTTTAAATATGTCTTTTTAATTTCCTAAGTGTGCGATTAACAATTTAAAAAAATGTTAAAAAAAAATAGTAACTCTGTCTATCAGTGACCTATCACAGCCAAAACGCTGAACCGATTGTGATGACATTTTATAGAGATACTTAAGGGTCTTGGGATGACCATTTCACCTTTTCACACATTTTTTATAGGTTTTCTAGGAATTTCATTGTTTTAGGAAAATGTTGCCCAAAATACGAAACAGCTATAGTTCCACGCAGAGCGAAGCCGTGAAAACTCTTCCGATACTCGCTGAATAAGTAACAGACGCCGACAATTCAGTTTTCTACTCGGCATAGAAATTTATTTATTTATTTAAATGATAGAAAATAGCTGATATAGTAAGATTTTATATTAAATCTATAAATTTTGTATAACTTTGATGATTATTCTAAGAAGCACATTATAATAAAATAAATTAATAGCGTGTTTACATCCTTTTCTAGTTTTCCCAGCGTTGTTTTAAATAAACCAGTGTTAGCGTTAATAAAGCATTTTGCCAAAAATATTAAAATATTTATGAATATTTGAATCGAAAAACAAATAAATGGATAAAAACAAAATTATTTACATTACTCAAAGTCTGAACAAGTTGGGAAGCAGAAATAGTTTAAGCGTGTGGTTGACGCAGGCGAAGCCGCGAGCAGGTCCTTAGTGAAAATATTGCTGTGCTTTCTTCTATGGGTACATATTATTCAGTTTATATCATTTTCACATATAGGTTGTGTTGTGTGCAATATATTGTACAATATGTATATAAAAATAAATTTTGAATCCGGAATCCGCCATTTTTATTTGATTTTTGTTGTTGGTTACTAAAATATTTTGGCCAAATATTAAAATTGAGTGTATAAAATTGATAAAGATATTCAAATCGCTGTCATTGCATTACATGAAGTAGGTATTAGTCTAATGTTTTAGTACCGGACTATTTACAAAATGGAACCTCCTCTGTTTGTGACAGAAAAGATTTGGCCGTCCACACAGTGTTCGTACGAAAAAGTCTGTGAAAGCAGCATTCTCGTTCATATTCTTTATGAAGGAATCCTGTTCGAAAACAAAAGATGTTATCTCGGGAGATGAAGATAGCGCATAGAACCATGTCGCGTATTTTAAAAGATTACTTAGGACTTTACTCTTTTTAACTAATAACTTGATAAAGATTAGGGTAGTAAAATGAAAACATTAGGTCACAGAAGAATGTTGTTTACGAATGACATTTTTTTTACAATTAAGCAATATTTTAACAAACAGTATGACTGTATTTATACTGAAAGCTCTATAGAAGCTTCCCAATTAGTCAACAGAGTACAACGTGGACTTTATCTGAATGTAGGTTTGGTAGGGCTATGAATGAGTGACTAAGCCATATTTCTGTGAAAAAGTTATCAAAACATTGGCACAAGTGTATCTACGCGGGGAAAAGCCGTGAAACCGAAAAGAAAACTAAAAGAAAAAGCGAAAATGTATTATTATAATTTTTTAACAAAAATCAAATTTGTAATTAAAAACTTTTGGCCATTGTCATCAAAAGAACATTAGAGTTCATATCAAAACGTCAAATGCAAAGAATTGGTTTGAGAATTATATATATATATATATATATATATATATATATATATATATATATATATATATATATATCAGCATGTACCGACATTGTACACAAAATTACAGTCATCAGATATAAGAAACACCGGTGTCGGAAGTCAAAAGATTAAAGTTTGAATATAAATGAGATCAATGCATTATGCACAAACGTTCGAGTATCCTGCGTATCAATATGCGGCTGACACCCGGACACGATCCCTACATCAGTGGCCACGCCGTATAAAAGCCGCCGGCGCATCGAATATAAATTATACGAAATTATAGTATACTTGTACTAGCTGCTTGCGGTTAGGCGTTGCATTTAGATGACGTCGATTATGTATTCAGATATGCTACGCGTATTTTGCTTCTATTTCTTAATAGAACCTAACATGTATAGTTGATATATTGTTATATTATTTTTTAATGGAGAGAAGTGAAGTGCCAGTTGTAAAGTAACTTAGGGATGTAATTCCCTTGTTTACTTCCAGCTTATGTCATCGAAAACAATTTGATAGTGACAACACTAGTAGACCCAGTACGCACCACGTCGCCATTTTGAGATACGCGGGGGGTACACGGTGCGCTGACCCCTTGACCGCGCGCACATATTAATGATGACCGCCCACGGTCACGTTTAACCCGACCGAGTTTTATTTACACCGCAATCATATAAATGTACTTTGTCATAAAAGCACTTTTAAAGGCGGCCGCGTAATGCCGAGCCAGACTCTCGCGTCAGACGCGTTTATGGTTTTCCATTTACACTTTTTCGTCTTTACGATCGATACGAGGTCGTGTGGCATCCGCGTTTTAAATAACTTACGTAGATTCAGCAGAACGAAATGCACAGAAGTGGAACGCTCCTTTTCGTGTGATACTTTGGAGCTTAGATTTCAAATGGTAGATTAGATAACAAGGTTTTATATAAAGCTTGGATTTAATTTATAAAGTGATTACGCGACACACTGACAGTTTATAGTTTTATATATATATATATATATATATATTAAATGTTAATTATGTTGTAAAGTCAGCTACATAATTGCATAATAATTATTTAAAAAAATATTTAAAATTGAATATCATACATACCACTTGTTATACATTTTTTAAATAAACATTAACGACATCTGTTTTAATGTGATTAAAAAAGTAAAAATGTGAGGCCTTTGTGGCGCAGTGGGACAGCGCCTGGCTGTATACGCGTTGTTTGTGGTTTCATTTCCATTCGGGGGAATAACTATTTTTTATTCCCCGCTCTGACGACAAGACAAAATGCTCAGACTCGCTCAGATTGTCTCTGATTTGGTGGGTTCTCTCTAAATACAGGATTTTTTTAGGCGGAGACAAGCGTGAAACCGAAACAAAAATCTAAAAGAAAAAATGAAAATGTAATATTATGACTTTTTACAAAGGTCAAATTTGTTTGAAACTTTTAGCCAATGTCACCAAAAGAACATTAAGTTCATATTAAAACATCAAATACAAAGAATTGGCTTGAGAATAGTCCCTCAGTAAGAATAAAGATTACCAATAAAACAAACGCGTTTCATCGGAATCAGTTAATTAATCGGGTTCTGAGGTGACAGTGGGATATAAGAATTTATTGGAGCCGCGTATTGTGAGTCGCACCAAGGCACATAGACTAATTGAGGTAATTTAAAACTATAAATAAAATTGTGTGTCATACGCAGCTTAGATTGTCTATAGATGTTTGGTTTTAGTAACTCAGTACGTGTTCACTCTTTTCTCCGCTTTTTTGACCTTCCTGTTTAGATAGTATATATACATATAGATTTTGGACTCCAAATCAAACATAATAACCTTCTTTTCGCCTTTTGAAGTTTCAAATTCAATTATTTTAACTTTAAATTCATCGTTTTGTTTTTAATTTTAGCCAATTTTTTTTTACGATAACCTTCGAGTAGAAATATTTTAGTGCAATATGATTAAGTGAAAATCACTTCGTAGCACACAGACAGTACTCGAACCTTTTTCATTTTTAATGTACTCGTTAATACGAGTACATTAAAAAAATATATATAATTACACATACTTATATAATTATAAGGTATAAACTAACTATCAACTAAACTATTTATATAATAAATGAATGAATAAAAGAATAAAATAAATAAATTAATAGTCGTTCCCCCGAATTGGAATCGAACCCACGAATGTGTCATATCGCGGAACGATGGTGTCACATTTTACACACGAAAAATCTATTGATATGGAATTTTATTTAAAATAAGGAAACAATCAATAATAATTGTTTTATTCCCTTTTTTTATCCAATTCACATTCCAAATTCAACTCGTTAACTTTTAATTCAAAGTCCTGACATTAGATTCGTGTGTAGTAGCCATTTGCTCGTTCCTTGAGTAATTTATGAAGTCCACAGTAATATGCCGTGGAACTTTTGATAGTTTTTTAATAGCTTTATTTTTACTAAGTACTAAATAAAAAAAACTGTAATAGTTGATGATATAAAGTGGGTTGAAATTTGAATATACACGAGTGTATTTTAAAAATAGGCTATATCTAAACAATTTTTTCTCGAATCACAGGGAGAGATATTTGTGTGAAGACACTCTATTCTCCGCCTTCTGCCCATATTCGAGGCATTATCTTGTGACATGAGCAGAGAACCGCAAAATAATATAAATTTAATAAGAGGATAAAATGTAAAATAAACATAAATTTATGATAACATTGTGTATCAACAGAAAAACTAAAAACTAATAAAAACAAGCGGACCGTATATAACGTTTGTTTATTTAAATAAATGTCAAATTAATATTTTTTTTCTTTAAACCATAAACAAGGAATTTAATTTTCAAATTGGGTAATCAAAATGCAAATATGGCGCGCTTTTCTGTTTCTATTTCTAATTAATTATTTTATGTACATTAAAACCTTCTGTAAAATAAATTTTGTTATTATCTACGCTTCTTACAACTTATTTTTGTGTTCTCTATAGAGATTATTATAAATTTCTGATACTCGAGGATTATTTTCAAGAACAATCGTTTGGCAAGAGAGAATGCTATCAACTAAATATATTTAATATTTTCAAAAGGTCAGACACACTCAGGATAAGAAAACACTTTATTATTCCCAAGGTTTTTTTTTTATAAAACATTATTTGAAACCATTTTAAATATTCTCATTTTTTTTCATATAAAATCTTTATATCTTTTTTGCACTGGAATATACCTTAACATAAAAAAAAAATTGCACAGAATCGAACACTGACCTTACGACAAAAAAAAACAAACTAACTATTATACCATACAGCAGAAGCAAGTCTAACGACCGAATAGAGCGTGCAAGGTCGTATTTACAACTGACCGCCATTGATTTCTCTATGACGCAACACCGACATAACTTCAATAGCCATGCTCTGATAGCCACATCCTTAACTTACTTCGCTTAGAATTTGTATTTAACTACCTATTTATGGATTTATATAACTTTTCTATAAATAAACTAGTTGCCTGCAGCTTCGTCCGTCCCGTTCCCGTAGAAATTAAAAAAAAACTTCTCTTAGTGCTTACCTGTAGGTATCCCAAAAATCTATTTTTTTGTTTTTTTTTTAATGGTTGGCGGTCTTCTATTCTAAGTTTACTAAAGTAACCATGAACAGTACTTTTCAGGGCATACATACCTGAAAAATATCATATGTATTTCTTGCATCCATCAATTTCTGTACAACACAACAGCTGTACATTGTCTGTCAGTGAGTAACGCAAGTTTTATACATATATGTATATGAATCTTATTAAAATGTACACAACGCTTATAACATATTATGTAACTAGCTCTGTTGGTAAGAAATAATGCCTTATGAGACAGATAAATTAATGAAATATGATTTTTTTTCTTTACTTTTGAAGCTAGCTTTAGAAGCTACAGGTAGAAGATTTTACCTACACCTTTTATTTTGAAGCTATACCTACATTTATTACGATTTTTTTTCAGCTTCAGGTATTTCCCGCATAGCAAGGTAAGTAGATAGAACCTAGTGTCAAGTTCAGTTTTTCACTTCCGGCCCGAATTCAAGCCATTGCGTGTTGAGTGCCGGAACTCATCACCGCGCTTTGTCTTGTCACCAGAACGGAGACATGAAAATAATTTAAATATAATAATATTCCTGAATGGGAATCGAACGCGCGACGATACTAAATAACAGAATATATTACAGTTAATTTAAAAATGAATACGTTGCATTTATACAAATATTATGTTGCGTATAAAATACTGCATCATTTAACGCAATGTAACTGAGGCTTTTACTTGCATTTATATATATTCTTGTAATATGTATATACCTATATGGAGGTAGAAACTATTAAATTTAAAAATGTCTGTTTGTACGTTAGATTTAGATTATATTTAGTTTTGGGGTAACATTTATAATGTCTACTACTACATTATATTATATTTTAATATAATTTATTCATATATTCTGCAATAAAAACAAAGAAATTAGCCAATCATTTAGCAAAAATTTATATTTCCGTTTTAGCTTTACGACTTCTCAGTATAGCGGGTTCAGTCACAGATAACCCCTAATGTCAAAAAAAAATCACTCACTCATTCTTAATTTTTAGTCTGAATTCGACACATTTGGTGTTGACTGACGAAATTCAACGCCGAGCTTTGTCTTGCAAAAATTGTAATATTACATTAGACAAAATGAATGGGCGTAAAATGGAGAACATTGAATGAAATGAATCTTTCTTCAAATGTTCTCCATCTTCAAATTTTCTCCAAATCTAATCGTATAATGTGGATATACGTGACAATCATCGCCAGCGGCGTTGTGCGCTCAATTATTAAATTCATTTCGACAACCCTATCCAATTTGTGAAGGGATGAATTTTGACGAAGCTATACTTTCTTACTTGTAATAATCATAAACATCGATCTATGCATAAAGTGTTTTTTTTCAGCTTCACATGTTATAAAGCACGGTAGACAGAGATAACCTATAATATATCAAGACGTTCTCCGCTTACAGCCCAAACGACATATTTCCGAGAGGTGGAATTTGACGCGTTTTGTTATACTAGAGCGTGAAAATAAAAATAATTTAAACATAACCGTTCCCCAAAGTGAGGACTGAACCCACAACCATTGCGCTTACACTTAGAACCCGCAATAACAATTTATACAATAATATTACTTGTATTACATATATCCTAATGTAAATTAGGTTGTCTCTAGAATGTAATACGGTACGCTGTTAATATTATTAAATGTTTAATAAACAAAAATTAAATAGACACTGATGGCTCAACTCGTGCCATGGACCATGGTGCATTGGTATCGTGCACTCGTTACTGCCTCAGTGCGCCGCGTAGGTGTAGTCTTAATATAAGTAGACTAAATATCACTGAACAGACAACCATGCTTATAGTTATATATGTTATGTATTTATTTTTTAACAATTTTTAAAGTGTTATTCGCACTTAGGAAATAGAAATTCAAATTCCGCTACGTTCAAATTTTTATACGTTTTTAAATTTATTTACCTGTGTTAATATAATTTTTTAGTTTCCGACCTTTTTACGAACACTATGCGGACGGACTAGTATGATTGGATGTGGCATAGATTATGTTTATGTAAAGACATACGGAACGCCAATATTTTTGGTAATAATGCATTAGAAAAAATTTAAATTAATAAAACAAATATTACACATTCTGCATTGTATTTTACGCATCAACGTATACTAGAACGTATAAGAAGTTTATTTTCAAATTGGGTCTTGTGGTTACGTCACTTTTATAAACATTTTTTTGTAATATATTGGTTTGAATTTACTTGGCATATATATACTTATTTTTAAATGAATTATTTTTAAATTGTAAAATACATATGCTTCAAAGGTGAAAGCCGACAATCAAGAAATAATAATGAAATTAAAACAAAATAAATTAGATCTTTCTAAGAATTTAATGACGTCACTCTCAAAAACATGCTCACAAATATTATCATAATATAATTTGTAACTACTATAAAAAATCTATCTATTACCAAAATATACGCGATTAATCAGCTCAAAACAGTTTCTTTCAATAGTTTCGTTAAACAGTTTAGTCCATGTGCAAAATCCGCAAGAGCCAAACAGATATCTAAGCTTTCATATTTAATTGAATCTAAAACATCTTTTGTAGCAGAAAATTAAGTTTTCTGGTCAGTAGAGTGACTAATTTAGCGGCAGTAGGTCGTAAAATTTTTATTAGCCTCAGAATTGCTCTTAGAGCTGGCAAGATTTTAGTTATGTGAATTTTATTTAAATTACAACTTTATTACATTATTTCATTTCGTTTATTCCATTAATATTTTTCAAGCTTTTTAAACTGATTGTAGATTTAGGTATGCTGTATGTCAGAAACAAATCGTTTGACTGTTGCTTTTTGACAGTAAAGCAAAGCTTTATTTTTTAATTTAGTGTAATCATTGATTTTTTTTTAATATATAAATTTTTAATAAATCTAAAATTTTGTTAACAGTTGTATTGTAAAAATACACCTTTGCATATACTAAATATACAAATATATAATAGTTTTCATCCTTAAAAACTAGGTATATTCAGGATGACTTATTTCTATTGACATGTATGGTTGCTGCTTAGCTTGGGAAAACAGTGCCCTTTAAATATTAAATAAAAAGGGCAATCTGTCGAGATTGGACGTTTCTATTTGTCATATATTATCGTCGAAACCGTGTATCCATCGACGTCTCCTCAACTTTTCATATAAAACATAAAAAGTGGAGGTCATTCAACTTACATGTAAGGAGAATAAAATGATGCACAAGATTTACCTGCAAGAAAACGATATTCAATTAAATACTCGTTAAGTTTTGCATACAAAGAAATAAAAAATAATAATAATTGCAATAAAATTACATACAATTTTGTAACTATAATATTTTTTTTGTAATAAAAGGGATATAATATTAGTAATTAAACTAAAATACAAAATAAACCAGACTGGCCAAGTTATAAAATTGATAAAACGTTAATTTTACTACTTCATTTGTTGTTGTTATTTATTTATTATGTAGAATATAATTTAATAATAAAATTCTGTGAAGACGATATCCTTCTAACATATAAAGTAATTTTTTATTGCAATATATTACCACCACTGTTTTAATACTATATGTTATCATTGAAATGTTCATATATGATGTGAAGGAAAAACTTTCAATCCTATAGCATAGTTAAAGTTTATATATTCACATATTTTTGTGAATTATCCATCAGAAGTACATTAAATGACAGTTATAAATATTACACATACTAGCCTGTGTTTGGCGCGTACACTTGTTACTAAGGATACATAGGTCACTAAGGAATGAATCGTATTCTACTCGCCAACGGCCCATAGTTTAACCAAACCATTTTAGAAAAAACGTATAAAAAATTGCGTTCGGACACATGCCTCATCAGCGGTCAGTTCGAGCTCCGCTGTTTTTAAATCGGAATTCGTAACATCTTACTGAAATTTTCATTCGAGTAACGATTTTTACGGTGTAATTTGAAATACATTTATATTATTTCTATAACAGAAATGGTTGTGGGTAATATTTATGGTTATTCCTTATTAAATAGATAAAATATAGAAATCGCTTCTATGAAAACAACATAGTTTAAAGTCAAAATACCCATTACATAAAATACGTAAAGTATTAAAGCAAAAAAAAAAATTAATAAATCACAGTGACGTATAAAAACTTCAAGTTACATTCCGGCCATTTTGTAAACTAATTTGCAAACGTACGAAAAGTATGAAAAAAGTCGGGCCGGCAAAGCGTGCGGTCCAGATATGTCAAATGGGACTTGAAAATAATGGCGGCTTATTTTTGGGAGAGCGCAAATATCACTGGCTCGGTTATGAAGAAATACCGCTGCAGAATAATCGTTTGCGTCTGCTTACAATCAACAAATATAAGATTTATTCATCCACCGTTCATTTTCATATATTAGTTAAACGGTAAATTCCATAACATTCTGAGAAGGTTTTACTCTGTTTATATTGCACAGTATAAACAGTAGTTTCAAAATGTTGTTTTTGGGCATTTTTAATCTGTGTGGCTGTCTACCAATTGAAGTATTTTAAAGATGCCTTAGGAATTGTAAAAATTATTCGCTGTTAAACTAATAATAATTCTTATTTATAACACATTCATATATTACATATTTATATAGTGTTCTTCAGAATACATATATCAACTTATTTAGTTTTACAGATTCACTTATAACAGAGATTATTAAAAACAAGTGTTTTGATATCTCTATCGATACAAATAATTAAAATTGGAGTGTATGTTTATTATCATAATATAACCGTTACTACTACAGTATACATAGTACATATTATGCCAACATAACATTTTTTATCTCTCTCTGTTTGTCTGTTTGTGTTAGCTGGTGTAATAAGGACTGAGTAACTTAGGCTGCTTTTATTTTAGAATTCAACGTGCACGAAGTCTCGGGCGCAGCTAGTATTAAATATAAGCGTTTCGTACAATAACAATGACCACAACGCCCAACGGTTTCTATATAGAAGTAATCAACAACACTTTTGTGCGAACGCTACTTTGTTGTTTGTACTGGGTAAACAAAACATTATAGCATATAAAGCAGGTACATAGTTACATCTTTTAGCTTGAAAGCGTTTGAGACTGGATTTTTCACTATAAAACTTAGCTTTTATATACCCCTTTAAAAGGGGTAAAAGCTACCCCTTTAAAAGGGGTAAAAGTAAAGTATGTACTATCCTAGAGTGCTTCAAACTCAACCCCTATGCGTATTATGAGTTAGGCTGCATTCAAACGTATATATGCATATGTTAAGGTAACTTTTTTTTTAATATTTTCACTAGGGAAAGAATGTATGAATTATTTTCACATTTCCGCTCTGGTACAATTAAGCTCGGCGTTGAGTTCCGCCACTTAATAGGCACTGTCACGATTTTAGGGGCAAAGTGGAGGACGAATTGTCTTCATAATAAATTTGCGTGAAGCTGTAGAGCTTGCTAGAAGTATCCTTATTGTATTTACAGTATTTATCTTTATAAATCAATAACTAATTCAATTATATAAATAGCCAATAAATAAATGATTACTTATATATCTAGTTTAAGTTGATAATTTGCGCCATTTTCTCTCGACTCAACCCCTATGCGTATTATGAGTAAGGCTGCATTCAAACGTATATATACATATGTTACTATTATTATAGAACTGCCAACACATAGGTATGTAGGTAAATACTTATAGAATTTTAAGAAAGCTGAAGTCACACTGTGTATTTATCCTTTTACATAGCGAAATGTTGTTTTTAAAAGAAACTTTTTGTTTCAAGCACGTAGGTACATCGATTAATCAATTGAACGGAGAGGTGCCAACGGAGAGTGTGTCATAGTCTTTTTAAATTGCCAGAGAACCATAAATATACCTATGTATTAATAACGAAATATTTAATATATTATATTAATTCCTTTTTAACTGAACAAATGATTTTATTAAGTGATTTCCATATATATATTTTTTTAATTATCACAAAAAGAGCAAGCGTAGCGTAGGGCGCTCTCCAGTTCGATGGGCCGACGGCCTGAAGCCGGAATTGGCTGGAAGCGAAAGGCGGAGGACCGGTACCTCCGGTGCTCCCTGTGGGAGGCCTACATCCAGCAGTGGACATCAAAAGGCTGATTCGATTGATTGATAGATAGTAATGATTTCAGTTCAAATATACACAAAAAGTAACAATCGATTAAACATTGGAGGCATTATGTGAATGCACCTTTAGAAGGGTGCAATTAACGCTGATAGTGTAAAGTACTCATCGGTACCAGGGGGGTGGTTAAGATCGCACTTAAAAATAATGAGGCTTGGGTTCAAAGCCTCCGTGCCTTCTTCTTAGCAGATTATAAATTTCTTTTAATATTCAAGAATGTATTCACCGCAAATTTCTCGCAAATCGTTTAAATTCACATTAAGTAAGTCTTTGTTAAAACAATAAAAGAACTATAAAAAAAATGAAAACAGTTGATTATGTATGTATTTAGAAGACTACTATTGATATTCAAATCAAAGATATATATTTTTTATTATATCCTTTACAAAAAACAATAAATTAAATGAATACAAATGGCAGAATAGAAAATACTTATGAACTATAATGCCTTTAATGACACTGACATATAAGTTATAACCTTTAGTTACGGGTGGGTGTACCCTTGAGTTGGGCTCGGTGGAGGTCAGATGACGATAATTTAAAAACTGGTACTGTGCCAATACAATAGATGAATGAAAGACGTCTCTAACATAATGTTATTAATATTAAACTCGTAATGTTTACTTTGACGAAAGTATTTTTCAGGAACAAAGGCATATTAGTGACGCAGTGGGGCGTACCGTTAACGATGGTTGTGGGGTCGCTACTAGAAAGTTTTTTTTATTATTTTCACTAAAGAAAGGAAGAATGTTTCTCACTAAAGAAAGGAAATTTCCGCTCGGGTACAATTAGGCTCGGCGTTGAGTTCCGCCACTTACACAGTGTCTCATATACAGTGTCTGTAGAGGTTGCTAGAAGTGTCCTTATTGTATTTACAATATTTATTAATATAAATAATCAATAACAAAATGAATTATATAAAAAGGCAATAACTAAATCATTACTTATATATCTAGTCTAAGTCTAAGTCTCAGTTGATAATTTGCGCCATTTTCACTTTGTACTGTATTTAAACTGTTTTTACGGAGTCCAAGCCAATGTCACGTTTGGTGTCATTCTAATCACACATTAATGAATTCACTTTTAAGTTTCAAAGTGAAGTATTTAAGCCATAGAATTGACGTATAACATAACTAAATTAACACTGACAAGCCTCTTGTAGAGAAATACAAATAAACATAAAAGAAACTATAATGTTTTTCAGGCTTCACTCTTTTTCCCGCACAGCAATATAACCTAATGTCAAGACACTCCGTTCTCCACTTTCCGCCCTATGTCTATTCCAGACATTGCGTGTTGAGCGACGTACCAGAACACCTCGCAAAATCACTTATAAATATTCAACATATAAAACTGATGATTGACAATCATAAAAAGAGACCACATAAAACTCAACACGTGTAACACGGCCAAATTGTACAAAACATTTTTGCAAAGGCGCGCGAAGGTCGCCTTGGGGATTAATTTATTTGTCCGGTCGGCATGCAATTCTGCATGGAGCAGTGACCTTAGGTGTATTAGCCAAGTGTATTGTTCGGATGTTTCCTCCCATTGTGATGCTGCAAAAAGTTTAATGTTACTTCAGTAAGTCACTAACTCCTGTTCGCATTATTGAAAGCAGGATATCAATTTGTTTAATTTAGGTTGCCTTGTATTTATTATGTATTTCCATCGTGGATCAGTGGGAAACCGTCTGACTGTAAACGCTATTAGTTGTGGGTTCGATTACTTGAAAAAATGATATATACATATTTATATATTCCAACACTAAATCTTTTGATTTTGGGTGCGAAGTTGAGAACGTCTATGTGGGAAAAACTTAACGGTGAAAATTTTTTTTTTAATATGATCCTAGCAATCAGTTCTTACCTTCGATAAAGAAAACAATGATTAAAGATTTTCTATTTAAAACCTAACAAAAGACTTTAAAAATCCCAAATCTGACTAAATAAATCTATCCAAATACACTTTCTTTTACTTAATTAAGCAAAATAACGCAATATCTCGAATACGGCCGGAAATTATAAAACCGAATGTCTTGACACTTTTATAACTGCGAATGTCTTGAAAATTTTATAAATGCGGAAAAATGAGTGAATCTAAAAATTGTCTTGTATTCAGAAAACAGGAGCTATTCAGAATTCGTGCTTTTATTATTTAATAGCGGAAATGTTCAGGTGTAGGGAATACTTGGAGCGCATTTGAATGTCAGCCACAAGCATGCTAAAGCAAGCTCAACCGGAACGAACAATACCTCTCTGTTTAAACCAGTTTGCTTGGAGCGTACTTGCGCGGGGTGATCTGTGAATTCTACAAGTATGGATATAAACAAGAGGTGAGTATTTTTGCCGCTTTAAAGCGCTCTCGATTTGAATAATGGTAGGAGACCAGAGAGATTATAGACTATATTATTATTCCAGTGATATAAAATTATACAAAATATATGGTGTACTATTGAATGAATAATATCTATGGTTTCGTGTAAAACTTTGGCCAACTTTCTTAATAAATATAAACAACTATGTATGTTTGTTATTAAATATATTTCAAGCTTATTTTTCACATCGATTTAGAAGTTCTAATTTAATTATTTTAGTGTTATTTCTTATTAGTATATTCGTGTTATATTTAGTATCAATACTTGGTGAAGTTTCACTAATATTAAATTATCAAAATATAGACCGCATTGAGTATGCCCGTTAATTTCATTTCAACAACTTGATATGGATAATTGAATCGAAGAATTACTTGTGACTTGTATAAAGGTTTCATTTTCTATAATATTTGCGGTGAATGCAAGCAAAGTAATGTAGAAATTCTAGTTCAGTACAAACGAGAGCAATAAAGATATAGCTGATAGGGATACTAACTCGCAATCACCCCTCCCAACCGACGCTATAACGAAGCCTCGCTCCCGGAGGTTGACGTCCCGTAAACAGCTGACTCCCCCGGCCAATGAACCCATCTTGAGTTCTAGTTATCTCAGTAATGTTTCACAGAAATTTCATTCCTTACAAAGATTTTAGATATTTTGTACATTTTACATAAATAAAGCGTTTTTAACATAAATTATGATTCATTTAGACGTTACTGTTTTTATTAATACGATTTATTTATTAACTTTCAAAGGCAATGGGCAAATGACAAATTGTTTTACATTTTCTGTTTCATATCACCTCATAAGAACTGAAAGGAACTACATACATACTACTATATCCTAAGAACGAGCAACTTAACAAACAATCCAAACAATCTCTGCACACAGATATTAGAAAAAGTCTATCCATTTTTTATAGGTGTGTTGATGTAACAATTATCTCGACAAATCCGTTGCTAGGCGGCATCAAGGTCGTTACCCTACAAGCTACAACAAAGCCGCGAAATCAAACATTGAAATAAATAACTAGTAAACTTTTCATGCATAAACTTATTTCTACACCGTTGTATGCTATTTCGTTTACTCGCGTGTTTGATACAAGGTCACTGGTCAGCCATTCTCTCAGACAGCTGGTCGCGGGGCGCGGGGCGCGGCGGCGGCGCAGACGGCTCAACATGGCGGCATGGCGGAGTCGTGACGTCACGCCGCGTAAGAAAACTCGATACGACACTCGATGCACTCGCATTCTATTCGGACGTTATAAAACAAATCGATTTTTTCACACACCTATCAACTTACAACCAACCTTAATTTATTGTATAGTAAGGAATTTTTGTGTTACATATAAATTAATAGCTTCGGCTCATTTAAATTCAAATTGGTTATATTTTAAATGTAAATTACGTATATCTATTGTGTATAAGTGTATGTCAAGCCATGTTGCTTTGCGGAAACGCGTAACACAAGGACGTTTTATTGCACAAGTTTAAAAATAAACTGAATAGTTTAATAACAGTTACGGTTTGTGTCGGGCTTTGACATTTTAAGTCCTCCTTGCTGTTGAACTTTAGAAAATAAAAATAAAAGTTAGAGGAAAGATGACGTCTAAATGTTAACAAATAAATTGTATTTATACAATTTTTCAGTGCATTTAATAATTATTTTTGCATTTATTTGGTTATCTTTGTTGTTGGATAACCCTAAAACCCTTCTTCTATTTTACTGTAGATCAAAATATATCATTTAAATCGTTTTTTAGAAATAAAGGCAGATGCTTTATTTTGAGGTAGAGAAAACGAATTGACTGAATAACTTTTATATCAATAGATATTTATTATAAATTGTATAACAAGAAACAGCCGGTTAGGGGGTAACCCCACTAATTTTGGACATATACATACTGTAAACTCAAATAGCACAAACTTTGCACAGAATAAAATAAATAAATAATTTGATATTACAAATGTCTAAGAAAATAGAGTGCCCAAGTCACCTTAATCTGTAATTAAAGACACGTGCAACGTATTAGCGATGTAAAAACAAAATAATCTATTCATTACAACGGTTCCATTACACACTTGCGCAGGGCTGTTGTCTCAGCGCCAACATTTCATTTAAAATTAGCGTTATTCTCGTTCTCCGCTAAAGAATACTTTAAAATATTACGTAATGTATTTTTCACAAAATTATTGATCCGTATCAATTCATTTTTGTATGGAAGCAGCTTCACACTTTATCCCGCGTAGCAGTGTCCAGGCAGAGAGAACCCTAGTGTCAAAACACTTAGTTCTTCATTTTGCGTCCGAAATCGAGACATTGCATTCTGAGTGACGGAGTTCAACGCCGCTACCTTTTTCTGACCAGAGCGGAGAAATGAAAATAATAAAAATATTATAACTTTCTAGAGTGGGAATTGAACCCTCAAGTCATCGCGTTTAAAGTCGAACGTTGATTTTGTATGAATTCTTATTATAAACAATAATTTCTAGACTTTATACCGGATTTCAAATTCTTCATAATTTGGAAGCAATTTTTACAAGTTTTCAATTTCACTTTAACTGAAAAAGTAACTTTTAAACAATTCTTACAGTACTTTTACATTTAAATTATATAATTGTACCATATTTTATGTAAAAGAAAGTAAAACAGTGTCTTTATCAGTGTGTATAGTTCAAGGCTGACATAAGTGTCCAATACGCATACTTATTTCTTTTTTTTTTTCATATTTTGTTTACACTTTAAAATGAAGTGGCACAGAGTTTTTCGATTTCCCATAAAAATCCAGTGGTCGATTACGAAACGAGATACATTATATTATTTAGTATCTTTTGATTACTAATAACAACTTAAAAATTTCTATGTCAACCAACTCTCCCTAGATAATTCTCTTAATTAAGACAAGTAAAAATGTTCATCGCGTGCATTAGTATAATTAAGATATATTACACTAGCTGTGCCCGCGATATTGTCCGTGTGGAATTGTAGAATAAAGAAGTCTAGCCTAAGTAACTCTTTATTACATATCTGCCAGTAAAAGTCCTTTCAAAATCGGTCCAGCCGTTTCAGAGTTTAGCCGGAACAATCAGATAGACATAAAAACTGACAGAGAGACAAAAATTGGAAAAAATGATATTTAAATATTACAAACAGACACTCCAATTTTCTTCATTTGTATAGATGTATAGATAACATCACAAATATATGTATCTCTTATGCCATAATAATTTTCGTTACATTAGCCGTATCTCACATATATGAGCCATACATTAACCATCTATCTAAATAGAGAAATTTGCATGTAAATTTACTACACCCGCTTAGAAATGTCACTTTAAGATACAAATTAATGTATATAAAGATTAGGGAAACTTTAAAAGTGCCATTCAGAAATGTCCTCGACCAAATTAACGCACGGTATGTCATATAACGTTTATAAATTATTTTTGAGTGGCAAAAAGCGACTTGGTTGACCCAAATCACGTTTTGTTCACGGCTTCGTTCACGATCACTTTAATTTTGGATGAGATCGTTTTGACAGCATGAAAATGGATATCTAGTTGAGTTAATAATCTAGTTAAGTTATAAGTTATGTGTAAGAATTCTGCGGATCGTTCAAAATGAGTTACCCGACTGCGCTACGCAAATGAAAGGTTATGTGTTTATTGGTATGGTATAAAAGTACAAAGAATAGTATATATTTTTTTAACATTTTTAAGTGTTATTCGTACACTTAGGAAATTGAAAAAGACATATTTAGAAAACGTATAAAAATTTGAACGCAGCGGGATGCGAACCAGCGCCTCTTGAAAACCGTTCAAGTGCTCTGACCGCTAAGCCATGCTCCGCCAAGCCATGTCATATTCTACATCCAGCTACGGACAACAGTAGTGTTCGAAACGTCGGGTTCTAAAATGTATTTTCGAATACAAATATATGCGCGATTAATCCGGTTAAAGAAACGTTTTAGACTATTTTTGTAGTGGCAAAAATAAAAATATAGTTTTGAAAATATCTTACTAGGGCCCCCCTTTCGAAATAAGTTTTATTTAAATATTAATTTACATTTAAATCAGTAAATTAAGTAAACTGAACCCCCCAACTATCGCGCTAAATCACACATAATAAAAATGTAACTGATCGCTGGCTGTATATGGAAGGTACATGAAAAAAAAATTTTTTATTGGGAGTTTTTATCAATGTAATAGAACAATGGTTTTTCATTTTCTATTCTGTTTGTATGTGCGTATGTTTATCTGTGCGTTTGTACACGCTAATTTCAGAAACGGCTTAACTGATTTAAAGGCAGTATCAATTATTGTATTTTGGTAAACTTTCCTTAACATTTAGTTCTCTGTTATTTCAATCACTTCATAAATAAAAAAGTTACAACAATTTAAATAATAAATTTAAGTAAGATTGGGGTTGGATTCAACGAAACGGTCGAATGAACGCAGGTGAAGCCGCGAGCTGGTCGCTAGTCTCGTATATACATTATATTAAAGTAGTTGTATAAAGCTACCCTTTACGAGTAAAAGGGTAAGTCGGTGTGAGGTCGTCCGGGCAGTAATTAGCGCGGTGGGGTGGAAATGAAAAATGTTATAAGCTTCAGCGAACAACGTTTACACCTGAGGGAATGCTAGATCCAAAATGAGATATTTTTAAACAGATCTTATCTCTCCGAACGCCGGTGGTCGCGTGTTTGAATCCAGTTTGACGATTTGATGTAATAATGAAACACGTGCACGTACTTGAATCTCAATGATGAAATTGCTAAGTTAAATTTTGATATTAAGGAGTGAGGGGTTCATATTTCCCATGCCTTAATAACTTGATGGTGCTGAAAATAAAAAAGCAGCAGCTTCACATTTTTTTCTAGCAAATTAGAGTAATCAGGGCGAACTAGTGTCAAGACACTCCGTTCTCCACTTTCCGCTTGAATAGACATTGCGTGTTGAATGGCGGAACTCAACGCCACGCTTTGTCTTGTTTCTCAGTTGTGGGCCAGTATAAGACTGAAAATGGAGAAATTACGTTTTCAGTCTTATACTGGCCCACTGCGCCAATAAATAAAGTTGAAGCGTATTTTTGTAATATTAAAATAACCGCTTTTAACTAAATTCAAATGGATGTATACACGGTACATATACCAATGAACATTTGTTTAATTTTTTTGTCTGTCTGTGTTCCGGCTTATCTCTGGAACGGCTAGACTGATTTTGACGGGACTTTCACTGACAGATAGGTGACGTAATAAAAAAAACTTAGGCTACTTTATTTTAGAATTCCAAGCGGACGAAGCCGTGGGCACAGCTAGTAAATAATACTAAACAGAATAAATTTATTAGTTCATTTTAAGCTTTTATGTTCACAGTTAGTCACTATAGTAACGTCGAATCGTAAATAGAAACTTGTTCTATTACTTATCTCATGGCTAAAATATGTAAAACCAGTGTTAATGATGTAGTGTATTGATAGAGATGCATCATAATTATTCATTCAAAATTCATATAGTCTTAAAGTTAATTTTAGTACTCTACTATACATATTAATAATTGGTGCAGCGTCTGGCTATAATCGCGATTGGTTGTGGGTTCGATTTCCGCACGGTGGAATGATTATATATAAAAAATATAATTTCGCCTCTTTGGTACGTCAGACAAAGAGCAGCGTTGAGTTCCGCCACTGTACCAAATATCTTCATTTCGGGCTTAAAAGAGTGAAGTAGCAAAAAAAAAATACACTACCAATATATATTTATACGAGTATGTGCAAAATACATATATTAAGTGGAATTTGAAATCACGAACAGAAACAAGCCTTTCTTTTCCTTCTATGAAATCAATCGACTAATTTATAAAACATTAAAAGGTCCTAAAACCAATATTAAAATAACTTATATTTTAAACATTTTTAAAGTACACACTTAGGAAGTTAAATAACATTTTTGGAAAACGTATAAAAATTTGAACGCAACGAGTTTCGAACTCGCACCTGTTGGACCGTCCAAGCGCAAATTTTAATACGTTTTCTAAAAATATTTAATAACCAATTACCGTATATTACTTTTTTAGATTTTTTATAAAAGAAGTACAATTTATTCTATCTGTTTAACAGTTGGAGACCACTTTATGCTTTATAAATATAAAATATTCGTCCAAAATTGATTTAAGGCATCCAGCTAAGCCTATTATAAGGCTTAGCGCAGATCAACGAACTTGGGGAACGTGTCGCTTATGGCTTCTCACATTGTTGCTGAATACAGATAGACATTGCTTTACCTACATTGATGGTCGTACAATTGTATGAACAAATTTGTTTCGTCAAAGCGTGTACAATAAGTTATATATTAAAATGTTATTTAAAAGTATATTTTATAAGATAAGTTTATTATTTTGAGTTGTAAAGCAGTTGTGGAGTTGCCAGAAGAAAATAAAAATGATATAGCTAAACTTTTCCATGCATAGCAGGGTGGTCAGAGAGATTTTAGCGTCAAGACACTACATTCTTCACTTTCTGCCCGAATTCAAGAGCCTGTTGAGTGGCGGAACTCAACGCCGCGCTTGCACCAGAGCAAAGAAAATAGTTAAAACAGTCTTAACATCATATCTATAACAAATATGAAATAAAAAGTATAATTCAAACGTAATTTTTAAAACACGCGTGTTTTAATTAAAATAAAGATAAATGGATAATATTATTTCTATATGTAAAGATTTCAAAACAAAAATTCAAAACACAATTTATTATACATAATTCCGTACAAAATAAATTTTATATATAAGCTTTAGTTATATTTAAATACTCGCATCGCAATAATTACGCGGATCCGGGTAATTATTTGGACATAAAACTCATTTTTATATGCAAATTCTAAATAGTGTCATTATTGTTTGGTACGATAAGGATTTTGTGTAATTTTATTATTATAACACATTAAATTAAACAGTATTAGAGAGTTTAGTAGACACGTTGGTGTTTAAAACACGCGTTGCCATGGAAACGTGTGTCACTTTACACAAACAAATATATCAACACATGGATAGTATGTAATATACGTTTTATTAATTTTAAGTATTACAAATGGATTATTGTGAAAAATATTGGCTCTTCTTTGGACTGGATTCTGCGCTTCTATGAAATTCAAATAGTAAACATGATATGTGCGTACAAACAGACAAACAACATTTTTTTTTTAATTATAGGTTCCAATTCTGTTACCGTTTCATTATTCCCATAAAAAAAAATTACATTAATATATTCAATATACTGAACACAGATTTTGTTTTACTATTTTTATTATATATAGTATAGATAGGTTTTGAATATATTCAAGCATTCATATACTCATAATTAAATAACACTTCTATTCTACACTCAAATGTATTATTTGTATTACGAAGCAAATTGTATCATAATTATTGAAAACAATGTTAATTGATGCAAATTTTAAGTAACAAATTACTATCAAACTATTACAGACGGGTTTATGGTCGTTTTTTCAATAAAAACTCACTTATTCCAAATAAATGCCATA
This sequence comes from Podotricha telesiphe, assembly GCA_038994665.1. NCBI lineage: Eukaryota > Metazoa > Arthropoda > Insecta > Lepidoptera > Nymphalidae > Podotricha > Podotricha telesiphe. The sequence goes on along the minus strand of JAOYRR010000298.1, from coordinate 6,417 downwards.
GCTGCTAAGTTAGTAGGCTTTTACGATCTTGTTAAACTACTGTGAGTGAATATGAAATCCATCAGCATTAAACTCAATGTAACATTAAATTTAAAATGTTTCAAACTAGTTATTTTTCATATAACATATTAACATATGTTATTTTAATGGAATATATTTTTTATTTTACACTTTAGTGCGAAGTTTACATAAATAAGGTTTATTTTTTAAGGTTTAAATTAATATCTATATGTTCGTCCAATTTGGAAATTTGTACACGTATCCGCGAAATTGTCACGTGTGTCCATAACTATAAAAATATAATATCATATTTTTAAAACCTTCCCAGGACTATTAGGATAATGAGAAATTCAAATAGAAGCGTGTTTCTCTTAGATAAATTTCCTGATTTTAAATAAATTTGTTTGTAAGAACCGACATATATATTAATTTATTTTAAAGATTTCTAAAAATAAGTGTATACAATTGTGCTAGAGGTATAAATAATTTGCAAACATCTAATATATATATGATATACGTACGTATAACATACTTTAAAATAAAAATATACGCTGAAAGTCTCTTTGTACTATGCTCTCTATTCTTATCCTTAGTCTAAATAAGAAAAGCACGAAGCTGCTATTAAAAAAAAAACAATCGTGAATAGAATAGAACCTTTACAATGTCTGGTGACGCAGTGTCACTAACATATACCTAGTGTCTCTAATATATACCTATTTTTAAACATTTTTTAAAGTGCTATTCGCACACTTAGGAAATTGAAAAAGACTAGAGCTAACAACAAATATAAGTTGTAATAAGCGTAAAAGAATTGCAACGTATCTGGATGTAGAACGTATGGTTTAGCGGTCAGAGCGCTTGAACGGTTTTCAAGAGGAGCGGTTTCAAATCCCGCTGCGTTCGAATTTTTATATGTTTTTTAAATATGTCTTTAACATATACCTATCGTTTATAACTTATAATATTATAAAATTTATACAAAAAAATACTGCAAGCATCGCTCTAATCTGTTAACATTGGCCGACTCGCCCTTGGTTACGTCCTGCCAATAGGCCAGTAGCATTTATTATTCATATTTTGAATCCCCCAATAATAATCTGCAATTGAAATTGCCTTCAAATAAGTAATAAGTTAGTTTTCAAGATTCTCTCCTTTACGCAATGGTTGCGAGTACGAATCCCATTCATTGTAACTTTTCACTATACCTCTAAATGTATGGAAAATTAAAACCGGAGCTGTCACTATATGTTCTGTTTTTGCAGTTATACTGTGATTAATAATTTTCATTGTAAATGGGAAGATTTTATATTCGTAGAGCGAAATTTATTACGTAAAGTTTAGTTGATTTTACGCACTTCCCGCTACCGTAGCAATTTTGAGAAATCGTCTCCCCTGCTCCCCAAGGAACATAGAAGCCAGATTTCAGCTAATATATATATACCTTCCTTTGAGGGAAATTGGTATTTATTTAGAATTTTAGGGTATATTTAACATTACAGACGAGCTGGATTCTAATACAACGTAGAAAAAGCTAATTAGAAAAGGATTTTATTATTGGAAATAAAAACCCTTATAGAGAGCACCTGCACATAATATTAGTGTCTATATTTTTACAAACAAACATTAGTAGAAATGTTTAGTACTAAAATTAAAACTGCTCTGAGCAGCGTGTCGCCCTCGCGTCTATAAACAACTGTAGCCACCGCCATTCGTATTAAATATCAGGCTATTCTCACATTTAACTGTACACAATAAAGGCTATAATGCCATAAACCTACACATAAGTGTTCCAGCGTATCGCTGTTACCAAGCGAATATAACCCGGCTAAATAAAAAATATATGGCACCTCACACTCTCGTCGTACACAAAACACTCCCACACCCGGTAGCGTAATAAGTGCAAAAACTACGCGGCAAAATTGAATATACCGTTAATCTGAACAATTGCCAATCACGAAATGTAAATTTTAAATGGCCGCCTGATGCAATTCAAATGGTGGTATGTATTTCGCATACAATTTGCATGTACGTACGAGGCCATTGTCAGCATACTAAATAGAGACTATTTATAAAATTAGCTTTATTTTTCTCGTTGGAAATTGTTCCGTTGACCTCAGAATGCATCTACACAAATGCAATAGGATATAAAACTTTAAATAACATATGCATTTTTATTATATTATACCTCGGATATTTATTCTTGATAACATTTACATAATTTAATAAGATATTGATATTTTAATAGACTATATAGGTTTATATGTAATACTATTTTTTACAAACTTTGTTTAAGTATGTCATAATATATTACCGGTTTTGAATTACAAATACAAAAATCGATATCACTGCTTATTCGTCCGAACTAATTTTAATCGAATAAACTTCTATTGGGTCGAAGTACTGCGTTGGTTTCCGCCATCGAACACGCAATGCCTCTTAGCGAACGGAAAATGGAGCGGCTTATCACAACTGACATTAACTGACAAAAAACAGTGAGATATACATATAATAAAAATATCTAGTAGGTTCAATATAATATTTTTTTTTATCTAATAGGTATATATTAATTTACTAGCGACTCGGTCGCGGACTCACCCCCGTGTATTTTCGAAAATAATGATTGCTTCGAAAATTTTAAAATTAAGAGAAAATATAAGCCTATGAGCATCCCAAGATTCTCAAGTGTTTCAGCGATTTGCCCGTAATAACGCCACAGGCAGACAGAGTTACTTTCGCATTTACAATATTAGTATGTATAGTATAGACAAACATAGCCACTGAATATACATAGTTTAGAAAGAAAAATATTTACGACTATTTCATATAATATGATAACTTCTAGGTTTACGATGCAAAGTTAAATACGATATTCTGTTTGTGAATTCCGATCGGGAACAAGATAACCATATTATTATAGAGAACATAATTTTAAATGTTAGTGGCGTTGTACGACTCGTATCGGATTTTAGAGTTGTTAGAGGCAAGAAAAATACATTTATGTATGAAATGTAGTTTATTTAATATAAACATTTTTATTGTATGTTTTATAGTATATTCTAGTTGTAAACAATGTTAATTAAGATGTATGTCTAGTATTGACATGGGTTAACGGTTTTCAGGAGGCGCGGGTTCAAATACCACTGCGTTCTAATTTTTATACGTTTCACGTGTCTTTTTCAATTACTTAAGTGTGCGATTGACTCTGTTAAAAAAATGTAAAATGTAAAAAAATCGATAATCGGATTATTATATTAGGTACGGGACTACTATTATTTATTACATTTATTTTAAAAAAAATACTAGATGCTATCATGGCACAGTTTTAAATTGTTAGACTCCATGAAATGGTTTAGAATTCAATTAATTATATGAGAAACCTAAATATTTAAGGTTAATTAATTAAGGTAATAATTAATTGTTTTTCGATCAGACTCGTCAAACCCGGGGATTGGGTTCCACCCACCACTGTTCCAAAGAGGTAGTTGACTTTATTATATATTCTCTAAACCTAGATGCGTGAATTTACATATAAATAAGTGTTTCTTCTCACAGTATATCTTACGAACAAACATAGCAAGCGACAGTAAATTAAACCGACACGACTATTTTAAAATTACATGTTTTAAGAACATTATATTTCAGTTGAAAATCCAAATTTCAACGTCGTATGAATTCAAACGAGATTCTTAGAAGCTGATGTTTATTATGCAGGAGAGTTATTGAAACATTCCGTACGCCCTGGGACATGCAATCGTATTATTATAATTGCATATTACAGTGCCGACATGGTGGGCTATACTCCAACTTTACACTTCAAATTAAGACTCTAACACTTGATTATAGAGTGTATATCAGTTAAATATCATGTAACTGAAGTGCATAGCTCTATTTTATTGTATGATTCTTATTGTTCTCGACATAAAAGCGGTATATGTTTGTAGTACCCAGCACAATATGATATAAGCTAAGAAGTTCTTGAAAATTACTTCAAATGCAAGCAAGTATTTGAGAGATGTCAATGGACCCTGGCGACTAGAGATTAACTGGAGATAAACGGTGCTATGTCATTCAAAATATCAGTCATTTTTAACTGGAAACTCATATTATTTCCTATTTTGTTAATTAATATATTTTTTCAAAAAAATTGATACAATTAAAAAAAAACTTAACATTGACTGTTTTGTAGAGAAATATAATTAAAATTTTATCGAAATTCGAATTTTGTGACACACCCCTTTCGTATATGCCTGTCGAAATAAGAAAAAAAAATTATTAGTAGCAAGGTGTACCTTTCATTTATGATTACATCGCAAGGCAAGCGTTTGGCGTGAGTTTGACGCTGTTTATTGGTTTATGGTTAATCAGGTAAATTTCATATCAGGTTTTACCTTGAAGAGTTAAATATTTCATTATTGTTTTTTGTTCAATATTTCTGAATTAGATTTTTCTCTTTATAAGGTCCATGCTATAGTTCAATTTGAAAAAATCATTTAAAAATACACACACACACACACACACAGGCTGCACACACACACACACACATCCATACATACAGACACACACACACACATATATACATATATATATAGTGTATATATATATATAGCATATATATATATATATATATATATTACAACTAGTAATTGGTCTTATAATACAAGACGGCAGCTTGGTTACTGTGCTGAGGCAGCTGTTATGTAATTTATATAATTCAAACTACTAATGAAATATATTCATTAGTATTTGAATTATATAGGAATATGCATTATAACACAGTAGTAGTCTGACAGGATTTAACAAATGTCTTGGGTTTGACATTAAGTAAAATATTAAAAACTCGTCTAAAAATGAGTGAAAAATGAAAACCGGACTAAATAATATTTGTGTTCTTATGTAAACACCAAAACGAGAATTGTTTGTTACTGAAACACGAAAAAGAAATTAAATGGAATTCCACTAAGGTTCAAAACAATATGATTTAACATCTATCTAACTGCGCGTACAATTTAAGGTTTGTTTTTTTTTTAAATCAATTCTGTCGCTGCCGTAAATTAAACAGTCTTATCATATATGTATATCACTTTTGTTTTATTTTTTATGCAAATAAGGTTATTAGCGAGCATTACAAACACTTAAGGTCTATTAATTTGTAAATTTGAATAATATTCAATTAATATAACAAGAATGTACACGTGTATCGAACACTTTATATTCTTGACTTTTATATATTAGTAACATTAACAGTTGGGGAGACAATTTTATATTACATTACCCATATACGAGTAGCTCCACGGACCCTCAAATATTATAGAAAAAACCTAATAATTTGTTCTTCTTTACGTAAAAAAACTTATAGTTTGAGATAATAATTGTATCAAATGACAGACAAATGCCACTCAGTCTCAGTCTCAGTCTACCACGTGTGACCACGGACTACTGTAAATTGTTCGAAATGTCGGGTTCTAAAATGTATTTTCGAATACCAATATTATATGCGATTAATCCGGTTAAAAATAGTTTTATTTCAATTCATTTTAATTCTTAAAGTTCACACATTAGACATTCTTTATAATATAAGAATCTACTGTTATAGTTCGGTGTTAGAATCTACTGTTATTGTTCGGTGTTCGCGATAGTTGGAAGCTGTATATGTTTTTTTATGCAAAATTTATATAATATTCTATACTACTTAGGTGCTTTATGCCTTAAATCACTTCAACCACGTACTTACTGTGCAACCTTTGACAGATACATACAGAAAAAAATAAAATTTAACAGTATTAGCAACGATATAAAAACCCGTCCAAACATTTTGGAAACCGTCCTCTCATTATCTCTTCATTTTTTACACGTTTTCTATAATACAATTGTTTTACCTATCCCAAGTATATGAATAACAATTTAAAAAAAATATATTTACTATTAATTTATATTATTAAAAAAAAATCTTAATTGATATTCCTTTAAAATGTACTTATTCACGTTCCTGTATTAATTAAACTTGTATACCAAAACGTGAATTTAAAAACAAAATTAAAAGCATCGTCACGTGTAAAGACTAGCTGCCATATAACATTCTTGTTTGTATCGTATATCGCGTAGATAACTAGACGTAGGCTCAGACATACAATTACGCAGATCGATAGCCACCCAGTAATTCACTGCGTGCGCCTCTATGTGTGCATATTTTTATGAAGATTATGACAGAGCTGTTCTGTTTTCTTAGGTTATGGAACATGGACACGCTTTGCAACGGTTGGTTGATTAGTTGTATTAAAGTTGTTTTTTTTTGTTACTCTTTCGTAGTGCACTCAGGATGTTTATTATAGTGCTCAATTTAAATAAATTTATTTGAAAAAGACATATTTAGAAAACGTATAAAAATTTGAACGCAGCGGGATTTGAACCCGCGCCTCT